>JAFJMP010000250.1:0-21140 GCA_029692085.1 Gymnothorax javanicus | reverse complement strand
TCCTCCTTCACCCTCAGGTGCGCAGCAGAGCCCTAGTGTGAGCTGCAGCAGTTACCTCTCATCCATTCGTCTCTGTGCTCCTCCTTCACCCTCAGGCGCGCAGCAGAGCCCCTAGTGTGAGCCGCAGCAGTTACCTCTCATCCATTCGTCTCTGTGCTCCTCCTTCACCCCTCAGTGCGTGCGCAGCAGAGCCCCTAGTGTGAGCTGCAGCAGTTACCTCTCATCCATTCGTCTCTGTGCTCCTCCTTCACCCTCAGGTGCAGGTGCTAGTGTGAGCCGCAGCAGTTACCTCTCATCCAGCCCTCCTCCTTCACCCTGTGAGCCCCTAGTGTGAGCTGCAGCAGTTACCTCTCATCCATTCGTCTCTGTGCTCCTCCTTCACCCTCAGGTCCGCGCAGCTCCTCCTTCACCCCTAGTGTGAGCCTAGTGCAGCAGTTTACCTCTCATCCATTAGTCTCTGTGCTCCTCCTTCACCCTCAGGTGCGCAGCAGAGCCCTAGTGTGAGCACGCAGCAGTTACCTCTCATCCATTCGTCTCTGTGCTCCCCTTCACCCTCAGGCTGCGCAGCAAGCCCCTAGTGTGAGCGCAGCAGTTACCTCTCATCCATTCGTCTCTGTGCTCCTCCTTCACCCTCAGGTGCGCAGCAGAGCCCCTAGTGTGAGCTGCAGCAGTTACCTCTCATCCATTCGTCTCTGTGCTCCTCCTTCACCCTCAGGTGCGCAGCAGAGCCCCTAGTGTGAGCCGCAGCAGTTACCTCTCATCCATTCGTCTCTGTGCTCCTCCTTCACCCTCAGGTGCGCCTTGAGAGCCCTAGTGTGAGCCGCAGCAGTTACCTCTCATCCATTCGTCTCTGTGCTCCTCCTTCACCCTCAGGTGCGCAGCAGAGCCCCTAGTGTGTGAGCTGCAGCAGTTACCTCTCATCCATTCGTCTCTGTGTGCCTCTTCACCCTCTCTCCTCCTTCACCCTCAGGCGCGCCTAGTGTGAGCTGCAGCAGTTACCTCTCATCCATTCGTCTCTGTGCTCCTCCTTCACCCTCAGGTGCGCAGCAGAGAGCCTAGTGTGAGCACGCAGCAGTTACCTCTCATCCATTAGTCTCTGTGCTCCTCCTTCACCCTCAGGTGCGCAGCAGAGAGCCCTAGTGTGAGCTGCAGCAGTTACCTCTCATCCATTCGTCTCTGTGCTCCTCCTTCACCCTCAGGTGCGCAGCAGAGCCCTAGTGTGAGCCACTCTCATCCAGTTACCTCTCATCCATTCGTCTCTGTGCTCCTCCTTCACCCTCAGGTGCGCCTTAGAGCCCTAGTGTGAGCACGCAGCAGTTACCTCTCATCCATTAGTCTCTGTGCTCCTCCTTCACCCTCAGGTGCGCAGCAGGAGCCCCCAGTGTGTGAGCTGCAGCAGTTACCTCTCATCCATTAGTCTCTGTGCTCCTCCTTCACCCTCAGGCTGCGCCTTGAGAGCCCTAGTGTGAGCCGCAGCAGTTACCTCTCATCCATTCGTCTCTGTGCTCCTCCTTCACCCTCAGGTGCGCAGCAGCAGAGCCCCTAGTGTGAGCCGCAGCAGTTACCTCTCATCCATTCGTCTCTGTGCTCCTCCTTCACCCTCAGGTGCGCAGCAGAGCCCTAGTGTGAGCTGCAGCAGTTACCTCTCATCCATTCGTCTCTGTGCTCCTCCTTCACCCTCAGGTGCGCAGCAGAGCCCTAGTGTGAGCACGCAGCAGTTACCTCTCATCCATTCGTCTCTGTGCTCCTCCTTCACCCTCAGGTGCGCAGCAGGAGCCCCCCTAGTGTGAGCCGCAGCAGTTACCTCTCATCCATTCGTCTCTGTGCTCCTCCTTCACCCTCAGTGCCTCTGTGAGCCTCATTCTCTCTGTGCTCCTCCTTCACCCTCAGGTGCGCAGCAGAGCCCCTAGTGTGAGCCGCAGCAGTTACCTCTCATCCATTCGTCTCTGTGCTCCTCCTTCACCCTCAGGTGCGCAGCAGAGCCCCTAGTGTGAGCCGCAGCAGTTACCTCTCATCCATTCGTCTCTGTGCTCCTCCTTCACCCTCAGGTGCGCAGCAGAGCCCTAGTGTGAGCCGCAGCAGTTACCTCTCATCCATTCGTCTCTGTGCTCCTCCTTCACCCTCAGGTGCGCAGCAGAGCCCTAGTGTGAGCCGCAGCAGTTACCTCTCATCCATTCGTCTCTGTGCTCCTCCTTCACCCTCAGGTACCCCCTAGTGTGAGCTCATCCTTCACCCTCATTCCCTAGTGTGAGCCGCAGCAGTTACCTCTCATCCATTCGTCTCTGTGCTCCTCCTTCACCCTCAGGTGCGCAGCAGCAGAGCCCCTAGTGTGAGCTGCAGCAGTTACCTCTCATCCATTAGTCTCTGTGCTCCTCCTTCACCCTCAGGTGCGCAGCAGAGCCCCTAGTGTGAGCCGCAGCAGTTACCTCTCATCCATTAGTCTCTGTGCTCCTCCTTCACCCTCAGGTGCGCAGCAGGAGCCCCTAGTGTGAGCCTGCAGCAGTTACCTCTCATCCATTCGTCTCTGTGCTCCTCCTTCACCCTCAGGTGCGCAGCAGAGCCCTAGTGTGAGCCACAGCAGTTACCTCTCATCCATTCGTCTCTGTGCTCCTCCTTCACCCTCAGGTGCGCAGCAGAGCCCTAGTGTGAGCCGCAGCAGTTACCTCTCATCCATTCGTCTCTGTGCTCCTCCTTCACCCTCAGGTGCGCAGCAGAGCCCTAGTGTGAGCTGCAGCAGTTACCTCTCATCCATTCGTCTCTGTGCTCCTCCTTCACCCTCAGGTGCTGCGCAGCAGAGCCCTAGTGTGAGCCGCAGCAGTTACCTCTCATCCATTCGTCTCTGTGCTCCTCCTTCACCCTCAGGTGCGCAGCAGCAGCCCCTAGTGTGAGCCGCAGCAGTTTTACCTCTCATCCATTCGTCTCTGTGCTCCTCCTTCACCCTCAGGTGCTTGCAGAGCCCCTCCTTACCTCTCATCCATTCGTCTCTGTGCTCCTCCTTCACCCTCAGGTGCGCAGCAGAGCCCTAGTGTGAGCCGCAGCAGTTACCTCTCATCCATTCGTCTCTGTGCTCCTCCTTCACCCTCAGGTGCTGCAGCCCCTAGTGTGAGCCGCAGCAGTTACCTCTCATCCATTCGTCTCTGTGCTCCTCCTTCACCCTCAGGTGCGCCCCCTAGTGTGTGAGCTCTCATCCATTAGCAGTTACCTCTCATCCATTCGTCTCTGTGCTCCTCCTTCACCCTCAGGTGCGCCTAGCAGAGCCCCTAGTGTGAGCTGCAGCAGTTACCTCTCATCCATTCGTCTCTGTGCTCCTCCTTCACCCTCAGGTGCGCCTTGCAGAGCCCTAGTGTGAGCCGCAGCAGTTACCTCTCATCCATTAAATCTGTGCTCCTCCTTCACCCTCAGGTGCGCAGCAGAGCCCCTAGTGTGAGCTGCAGCAGTTACCTCTCATCCATTCGTCTCTGTGCTCCTCCTTCACCCTCAGGTGCGCAGCAGAGCCCCCTAGTGTGAGCTGCAGCAGTTACCTCTCATCCATTAGTCTCTGTGCTCCTCCTTCACCCTCAGGTGCGCAGCAGAGAGCCCTAGTGTGAGCCGCAGCAGTTACCTCTCATCCATTCGTCTCTGTGCTCCTCCTTCACCCTCAGGTGCGCAGCAGAGCCCTAGTGTGAGCCGCAGCAGTTACCTCTCATCCATTCGTCTCTGTGCTCCTCCTTCACCCTCAGGTGCGCAGCAGAGCCCTAGTGTGAGCTGCAGCAGTTACCTCTCATCCATTCGTCTCTGTGCTCCTCCTTCCCCCTCAGGTGCGCAGCAGAGCCCTAGTGTGAGCCGCAGCAGTTACCTCTCATCCATTCGTCTCTGTGCTCCTCCTTCACCCTCAGGTGCGCAGCAGAGAGCCCTAGTGTGAGCCCAGCAGTTACCTCTCATCCATTAGTCTCTGTGCTCCTCCTTCACCCTCAGGTGCGCAGCAGAGCCCTAGTGTGAGCTGCAGCAGTTACCTCTCATCCATTCGTCTCTGTGCTCCTCCTTCACCCTCAGGTGCCTTGCAGAGGCCCTAGTGTGAGCCGCAGCAGTTACCTCTCATCCATTCGTCTCTGTGCTCCTCCTTCACCCTCAGGTGCGCAGCAGAGCCCTAGTGTGAGCCGCAGCAGTTACCTCTCATCCATTCGTCTCTGTGCTCCTCCTTCACCCCAGGTGCGCAGCAGAGCCCTAGTGTGAGCCGCAGCAGTTACCTCTCATCCATTCGTCTCTGTGCTCCTCCTTCCCCCTCAGGTGCGCAGCAGAGCCCTAGTGTGAGCCGCAGCAGTTACCTCTCATCCATTCGTCTCTGTGCTCCTCCTTCACCCTCAGGTCAGTTACCTCTCATCCATTAGTCTCTGTGCTTACTCCTTCACCCTCATCCATGTGAGCTCGTCTCTCATCCATTAGTCTCTGTGCTCCTCCTTCACCCTCAGGCCTGCGCAGCAGAGCCCTAGTGTGAGCCGCAGCAGTTACCTCTCATCCATTCGTCTCTGTGCTCCTCCTTCACCCTCAGGTGCGCAGCAGAGCCCCTAGTGTGAGCCCTGCAGCAGTTACCTCTCATCCATTCTCTGTCTCTGTGCTCCTCCTTCACCCTCAGGTGAGCTGCAGCAGTTACCCTCATCCATTAGTGTGAGCTCCTCCTTCACCCTCAGCAGTTACCTCTCATCCATTCGTCTCTGTGCTCCTCCTTCACCCTCAGGTGCGCAGCAGAGCCCCTAGTGTGAGCTGCAGCAGTTACCTCTCATCCATTAGTCTCTGTGCTCCTCCTTCACCCTCAGGTGCGCGCAGCAGAGCCCTAGTGTGAGCCGCAGCAGTTACCTCTCATCCATTCGTCTCTGTGCTCCTCCTTCACCCTCAGGTGCAGCAGCAGAGCCCTAGTGTGAGAGCCCTAGTTACCTCTCATCCATTAGCTCTGTGCTCCTCCTTCACCCTCAGGTGCTCTGTGCCCCTGAGCTTACCCTCTCATCCATTCCCTCTCTGTGCTCCTCCTTCACCCTCAGGTGCAGTTAGCCCTAGTGTGAGCTTCACAGCAGTTACCTCTCATCCATTCGTCTCTGTGCTCCTCCTTCACCCTCTCAGTGCTCCTTCACCCTCTGTGTGGCTGCAGCAGTGACCTCTCATTACCTCTCATCCATTAGCAGAGCCTCTGTGCTCCTCCTTCTCATCCTCAGGTCTCTGTGCTCCTCCTTCCCCTCAGTGTGAGCCCTGCAGCAGTTACCTCTCATCCATTCGTCTCTGTGCTCCTCCTCCTTCACCCTCAGGTGCACAGCAGAGCCCTAGTGTGAGCACGCAGCAGTTACCTCTCATCCATTCGTCTCTGTGCTCCTCCTTCACCCTCAGGTGCGCAGCAGAGCCCTAGTGTGAGCCGCAGCAGTTACCTCTCATCCATTCGTCTCTGTGCTCCTCCTTCACCCTCAGGTCACCCCTCAGAGCCCTAGTGTGAGCCCTAGTGCAGTTACCTCTCATCCATTAGTCTCTGTGCTCCTCCTTCACCTCAGGGTGCTCATTACCTCTCATCCATTCGTCTCTGTGCTCCTCCTTCACCCTCAGTGCGCCTTCACCCTAGTGTGAGCACTGCAGCAGTTACCTCTCATCCATTCGTCTCTGTGCTCCTCCTTCACCCTCAGGTGCGCCAGCAGAGCCCCTAGTGTGAGCATTTTACCTCTCATCCATTCGTCTCTGTGCTCCTCCTTCATCCCCTCTCTGTGCTCCTCCTTCACCCTCAGGCGCAGCCCCTAGTGTGAGCCCCAGCACCTCTCTCATCCATTCGTCTCTGTGCTCCTCCTTCACCCCCTCAGGTGCTGCAGCAGAGCCCCCATAGTGTGAGCCTTACCTCTCATCCATTCGTCTCTGTGCTCCTCCTTCACCCTCAGGTGCGCAGCAGAGCCCCTAGTGTGAGCCGCAGCAGTTACCTCTCATCCATTAGTCTCTGTGCTCCTCCTTCACCCTCAGGTGCGCCTTGCAGAGCCCTAGTGTGAGCCGCAGCAGTTACCTCTCATCCATTCGTCTCTGTGCTCCTCCTTCACCCCTCAGGTGCGCGCCAGCAGAGCCCTAGTGTGAGCTGCAGCAGCAGTTACCTCTCATCCATTCGTCTCTGTGCTCCTCCTTCACCCTCAGGTGCGCAGCAGAGCCCCCTAGTGTGAGCTGCAGCAGTTACCTCTCATCCATTCGTCTCTGTGCTCCTCCTTCACCCTCAGGTGCGCAGCAGAGCCCTAGTGTGAGCTGCAGCAGTTACCTCTCATCCATTACGTCTCTGTGCTCCTCCTTCACCCTCAGGTGCGCAGCAGAGCCCCTAGTGTGAGCTGCAGCAGTTACCTCTCATCCATTAGTCTCTGTGCTCCTCCTTCACCCTCAGGTGCGCAGCAGAGCCCTAGTGTGAGCCGCAGCAGTTACCTCTCATCCATTCGTCTCTGTGCTCCTCCTTCACCCTCAGGTGCGCAGCAGAGCCCTAGTGTGAGCCGCAGCAGTTACCTCTCATCCATTCGTCTCTGTGCTCCTCCTTCACCCTCAGGTGCGCGCAGCAGAGCCCCTAGTGTGAGCCGCAGCAGTTACCTCTCATCCATTCGTCTCTGTGCTCCTCCTTCACCCTCAGGTGCGCAGCAGAGCCCCTAGTGTGAGCTGCAGCAGTTACCTCTCATCCATTCGTCTCTGTGCTCCTCCTTCACCCTCAGGTGCGCAGCAGAGCCCTAGTGTGAGCTGCAGCAGTTACCTCTCATCCATTATTCTCTGTGCTCCTCCTTCACCCTCAGGTGCGCAGCAGAGAGCCCTAGTGTGAGCTGCAGCAGTTACCTCTCATCCATTCGTCTCTGTGCTCCTCCTTCACCCTCAGGTGCGCGCAGCAGAGCCCTAGTGTGAGCCGCAGCAGTTACCTCTCATCCATTCGTCTCTGTGCTCCTCCTTCACCCCTCAGGTGCGCAGCAGAGCCCTAGTGTGAGCTGCAGCAGTTTACCTCTCATCCATTCGTCTCTGTGCTCCTCCTTCACCCTCAGGGTGCGCAGCAGAGCCCTAGTGTGAGCCGCAGCAGTTACCTCTCATCCATTCGTCTCTGTGCTCCTCCTTCACCCTCAGGTGCGCAGCAGAGAGCCCTAGTGTGAGCCGCAGCAGTTACCTCTCATCCATTAGTCTCTGTGCTCCTCCTTCACCCTCAGGTGCGCCAGAGAGCCCTAGTGTGAGCCGCAGCAGTTACCTCTCATCCATTCGTCTCTGTGCTCCTCCTTCACCCTCAGGTGCGCAGCAGCAGAGCCCCTAGTGTGAGCCGCAGCAGTTACCTCTCATCCATTCGTCTCTGTGCTCCTCCTTCACCCTCAGGTGCGCAGCAGAGCCCTAGTGTGAGCTGCAGCAGTTACCTCTCATCCATTCGTCTCTGTGCTCCTCCTTGAGCTGCAGCAGTTACCTCTCATCCATTCGTCTCTGTGCTCCTCCTTCACCCTCAGGTGCGCAGCAGAGCCCTAGTGTGAGCCGCAGCAGTTACCTCTCATCCATTCGTCTCTGTGCTCCTCCTTCACCCTCAGGTGAGCGCAGCAGAGCCCTAGTGTGAGAGCTGCAGCAGTTACCTCTCATCCATTCGTCTCTGTGCTCCTCCTTCACCCTCAGGTGCGCAGCAGAGCCCTAGTGTGAGCTGCAGCAGTTACCTCTCATCCATTCGTCTCTGTGCTCCTCCTTCACCCTCAGGTGCAGCAGCAGAGCCCCTAGTGTGAGCCGCAGCAGTTACCTCTCATCCATTCGTCTCTGTGCTCCTCCTTCACCCTCAGGTGCGCAGCAGAGCCCCTAGTGTGAGCCGCAGCAGTTACCTCTCATCCATTCGTCTCTGTGCTCCTCCTTCACCCTCAGGTGCGCGCAGCAGAGCCCTAGTGTGAGCCCGCAGCAGTTACCTCTCATCCATTCGTCTCTGTGCTCTCTCCTTCACCCTCAGGTGCGCAGCAGAGCCCCTAGTGTGAGCTGCAGCAGTTACCTCTCATCCATTCGTCTCTGTGCTCCTCCTTCACCCTCAGGTGCGCCTTGAGCCCCTCATCCATGTGAGCTGCAGCAGTTACCTCTCATCCATTCGTCTCTGTGCTCCTCCTTCACCCTCAGGTGCAGCAGAGCCCCTAGTGTGAGCTGCAGCAGTTACCTCTCATCCATTCGTCTCTGTGCTCCTCCTTCACCCCAGGTGCGCAGCAGAGCCCCTAGTGTGAGCCAGCAGCAGTTACCTCTCATCCATTCGTCTCTGTGCTCCTCCTTCACCCTCAGGTGCGCCTTAGCAGAGCCCTAGTGTGAGCACAGCAGTTACCTCTCATCCATTCGTCTCTGTGCTCCTCCTTCACCCCTCAGGTGCGCGCAGAGCCCTAGTGTGAGCCGCAGCAGTTACCTCTCATCCATTCGTCTCTGTGCTCCTCCTTCACCCTCAGGTGCGCAGCAGAGCCCCTAGTGTGAGCCGCAGCAGTTACCTCTCATCCATTCGTCTCTCTGTGCTCCTCCTTCACCCTCAGGTGTAGCAGCAGAGCCCCTAGTGTGAGCTGCAGCAGTTACCTCTCATCCATTCGTCTCTGTGCTCCTCCTTCACCCTCAGGTGCGCAGCAGAGCCCTAGTGTGAGCCGCAGCAGTTACCTCTCATCCATTCGTCTCTGTGCTCCTCCTTGAGCCGCAGCAGTTACCTCTCATCCATTCGTCTCTGTGCTCCTCCTTCACCCTCAGGTGCGCAGCAGAGCCCTAGTGTGAGCCGCAGCAGTTACCTCTCATCCATTCGTCTCTGTGCTCCTCCTTCACCCTCAGGTGCGCAGCAGAGCCCTAGTGTGAGCCGCAGCAGTTACCTCTCATCCATTCGTCTCTGTGCTCCTCCTTCACCCTCAGGTGCGCAGCCCCTAGCCCCTAGTGTGAGCCGCAGCAGTTACCTCTCATCCATTCGTCTCTGTGCTCCTCCTTCACCCCCATCAGGTGCGCAGCAGAGCCCCCCTAGTGTGAGCCGCAGCAGTTACCTCTCATCCATTCGTCTCTGTGCTCCTCCTTCACCCTCAGGTGCGCAGCAGAGCCCCTAGTGTGAGCCGCAGCAGTTACCTCTCATCCATTCGTCTCTGTGCTCCTCCTTCACCCTCAGGTGCGCAGCAGAGCCCCCTAGTGTGAGCCGCAGCAGTTACCTCTCATCCATTAGTCTCTGTGCTCCTCCTTCACCCTCAGGTGCGCAGCAGAGCCCTAGTGTGAGCTGCAGCAGTTACCTCTCATCCATTCGTCTCTGTGCTCCTCCTTCACCCCTCAGGTGCGCAGCAGAGCCCTAGTGTGAGCCGCAGCAGTTACCTTTCATCCATTCGTCTCTGTGCTCCTCCTTCACGCTCATGTGCGCAGCAGAGCCTAGTGTGAGCCGCAGCAGTTACCTCTCATCCATTCGTCTCTGTGCTCCTCCTTCACCCTCAGGTGCGCAGCAGAGCCCTAGTGTGAGCCGCAGCAGTTACCTCTCATCCATTCGTCTCTGTGCTCCTCCTTCACCCTCAGGTGCGCAGCAGAGCCCTAGTGTGAGCTGCAGCAGTTACCTCTCATCCATTCGTCTCTGTGCTCCTCCTTCACCCTCAGGTGCGCAGCAGAGCCCTCTAGTGTGAGCCGCAGCAGTTACCTCTCATCCATTCGTCTCTGTGCTCCTCCTTCACCCTCAGGTGCGCAGCAGAGCCCTAGTGTGAGCCCGCAGCAGTTACCTCTCATCCATTCGTCTCTGTGCTCCTCCTTCACCCTCAGGTGCGCAGCAGAGCCCCTAGTGTGAGCTGCAGCAGTTACCTCTCATCCATTCGTCTCTGTGCTCCTCCTTCACCCTCAGGTGCGCAGCAGCAGAGCCCCTAGTGTGAGCTGCAGCAGTTACCTCTCATCCATTCGTCTCTGTGCTCCTCCTTCACCCCTCAGGTGCATTACGTCTCTGTGCTCCTCCCCCTCAGTGTGAGCCCTAGTGTGCAGTTACCTCTCATCCATTCGTCTCTGTGCTCCTCCTTCACCCTCAGGTGCTGTGAGCAGCAGCAGCCCCTAGTGTGAGCCAGCAGCAGTTACCTCTCATCCATTCGTCTCTGTGCTCCTCCTTCACCCCCTCAGGTGCGCCTTCACCCTCAGCAGAGAGCCCTAGTGTGAGCCGCAGCAGTTACCTCTCATCCATTAGTCTCTGTGCTCCTCCTTCACCCTCAGGTGCGCAGCAGAGCCCCTAGTGTGAGCTGCAGCAGTTACCTCTCATCCATTAGTCTCTTCCTCCTTCACCCTCTCATCCATTTACCTCTCATCCATGTGTGCTCCTCCTTCACCCTCAGGTGCCAGCAGAGCCCTAGTGTGAGCCGCAGCAGTTACCTCTCATCCATTCGTCTCTGTGCTCCTCCTTCACCCTCAGGTGCGCAGCAGAGCCCCTAGTGTGAGCCGCAGCAGTTACCTCTCATCCATTCTCATCCATTCGTCTGTGCTCCTCCTTCACCCTCAGGTGCGCAGCAGAGCCCCCTAGTGTGAGCACGCAGCAGTTACCTCTCATCCATTCGTCTCTGTGCTCCTCCTTCACCCTCAGGTGCGCAGCAGAGCCCCTAGTGTGAGCCGCAGCAGTTACCTCTCATCCATTCGTCTCTGTGCTCCTCCTTCACCCTCAGGCGCGCCTTGAGCCCCCTAGTGTGAGCCACAGCAGTTACCTCTCATCCATTCGTCTCTGTGCTCCTCCTTCACCCTCAGGTGCGCAGCAGAGAGCCCTAGTGTGAGCCGCAGCAGTTACCTCTCATCCATTAGTCTCTGTGCTCCTCCTTCACCCTCAGGCGCGCAGCAGAGAGCCCCTAGTGTGAGCCGCAGCAGTTACCTCTCATCCATTCGTCTCTGTGCTCCTCCTTCACCCTCAGGTGCGCAGCAGAGCCCCTAGTGTGAGCCGCAGCAGTTACCTCTCATCCATTAGTCTCTGTGCTCCTCCTTCACCCTCAGGTTGCCCCAGAGCCCCTAGTGTGAGCCGCAGCAGTTACCTCTCATCCATTCGTCTCTCTGTGCTCCTCCTTCACCCTCAGGTGCGCAGCCCTAGTGTGAGCCGCAGCAGTTACCTCTCATCCATTCGTCTCTGTGCTCCTCCTTCACCCTCAGGCGCGCAGCAGAGCAGCCCTAGTGTGAGCCGCAGCAGTTACCTCTCATCCATTCGTCTCTGTGCTCCTCCTTCACGCTCAGGTGCGCAGCGGAGCCCCTAGTGTGAGCCGCAGCAGTTACCTCTCATCCATTCGTCTCTGTGCTCCTCCTTCACCCTCAGGTGCTGCAGCAGAGCCCCCTAGTGTGAGCCGCAGCAGTTACCTCTCATCCATTAGTCTCTCTGTGCTCCTCCTTCACCCCTCAGGTGCGCAGCAGAGCCCTAGTGTGAGCCGCAGCAGTTACCTCTCATCCATTCGTCTCTGTGCTCCTCCTTCACCCTCAGGTGCGCAGCAGAGCCCCTAGTGTGAGCTGCAGCAGTTACCTCTCATCCATTCGTCTCTGTGCTCCTCCTTCACCCTCAGGTGCGCAGCAGAGCCCCTAGTGTGAGCTGCAGCAGTTACCTCTCATCCATTCGTCTCTGTGCTCCTCCTTCACCCTCAGGTGCGCAGCAGAGCCCCTAGTGTGAGCTGCAGCAGTTACCTCTCATCCATTCGTCTCTGTGCTCCTCCTTCACCCTCAGGTGCAGCAGAGCCCTAGTGTGAGCCGCAGCAGTTACCTCTCATCCATTCGTCTCTGTGTGCTCTCCTTCACCCTCAGGTGCGCAGCAGAGCCCTAGTGTGAGCTGCAGCAGTTACCTCTCATCCATTCGTCTCTGTGCTCCTCCTTCACCCTCAGGTGTGCAGAGCCCTAGTGTGAGCATAGCAGTTACCTCTCATCCATTAAGTCTCTGTGCTCCTCCTTCACCCTCAGGCAGTTACCTCTCAGCCCTAGTGTGAGCAGCTGCAGCAGTTACCTCTCATCCATTGTCTCTCTGTGCTCCTCCTTCACCCTCAGGTGCGCAGCAGAGCCCCTAGTGTGAGCTGCAGCAGTTACCTCTCATCCATTCGTCTCTGTGCTCCTCCTTCACCCTCAGGTGCGCAGCAGAGCCCCTAGTGTGAGCCGCAGCAGTTACCTCTCATCCATTCGTCTCTGTGCTCCTCCTTCACCCTCAGGTGCGCAGCAGAGCCCCTAGTGTGAGCCGCAGCAGTTACCTCTCATCCATTCGTCTCTGTGCTCCTCCTTCACCCCTCAGGTGCCTTCACCCAGCAGTTACCTCTCATCCATTCGTCTCTGTGCTCCTCCTTCACCCTCAGGTGCAGCAGCAGTGTGAGCCCTCTCATCCATTAGTCTCTGTGCTCCTCCTTCACCCTCAGGTGCGCAGCAGAGCCCCTAGTGTGAGCCACAGCAGTTACCTCTCATCCATTCGTCTCTGTGCTCCTCCTTCACCCTCAGGTGCGCCCTAGCAGAGCCCTCAGTGTGAGCTCCTCCTTCACCCTCAGGTGCTCAGCAGCAGTTAGTTACCTCTCATCCATTCGTCTCTGTGCTCCTCCTTCACCCTCAGGTGCGCAGCAGAGCCCTAGTGTGAGCCGCAGCAGTTACCTCTCATCCATTCGTCTCTGTGCTCCTCCTTCACCCTCAGGTGCGCAGCAGAGCCCTAGTGTGAGCTGCAGCAGTTACCTCTCATCCATTCGTCTCTGTGCTGCCTCCTTCACCCTCAGGTGCGCAGCAGAGCCCCTAGTGTGAGCTGCAGCCAGTTGTGCTCTCATCCATTAGTCTCTGTGCTCCTCCTTCACCCTCACCCTCAGGTGCAGCAGCAGAGCCCTAGTGTGAGCTGCAGCAGTTACCTCTCATCCATTCGTCTCTGTGCTCCTCCTTCACCCTCAGGTGCGCAGCAGAGCCCTAGTGTGAGCCGCAGCAGTTACCTCTCATCCATTCGTCTCTGTGCTCCTCCTTCACCCTCAGGTGCGCAGCAGAGCCCTCCATTCGTCTCTGTGCTCCTCCTTCACCCTCAGGTGCGCAGCAGAGCCCTAGTGTGAGCTGCAGCAGTTACCTCTCATCCATTCGTCTCTGTGCTCCTCCTTCACCCTCAGGTGCGCAGCAGAGCCCTAGTGTGAGCCGCAGCAGTTACCTCTCATCCATTCGTCTCTGTGCTCCTCCTTCCCCCTCAGGTGCGCAGCAGAGCCCTAGTGTGAGCCGCAGCAGTTACCTCTCATCCATTCGTCTCTGTGCTCCTCCTTCACCCCTCAGGTGCGCAGAGCCCCTAGTGTGAGCCGCAGCAGTTACCTCTCATCCATTCGTCTCTGTGCTCCTCCTTCACCCTCAGGGCGCAGCAGAGCCCCTAGTGAGCTGCAGCAGTTACCTCTCATCCATTCGTCTCTGTGCTCCTCCTTCACCCTCAGGTGCGCAGCAGAGCCCCTAGTGTGAGCCGCAGCAGTTACCTCTCATCCATTCGTCTCTGTGCTCCTCCTTCACCCTCAGGTGCGCAGCGGAGCCCCTAGTGTGAGCCATCCATTCGTCTCTGTGCTCCTCCTTCACCCTCAGGTGCGCAGCAGAGCCCCAGTGTGAGCTGCAGCAGTTACCTCTCATCCATTCGTCTCTGTGCTCCTCCTTCACCCTCAGGTGCGCAGCAGAGCCCTAGTGTGAGCCGCAGCAGTTACCTCTCATCCATTAGATCTCTGTGCTCCTCCTTCACCCTCAGGTGCGCAGCAGAGAGCCCCTAGTGTGAGCCGCAGCAGTTACCTCTCATCCATTCGTCTCTGTGCTCCTCCTTCACCCTCAGGTGCGCAGCAGAGCCCCTAGTGTGAGCACGCAGCAGTTACCTCATCCATTCGTCTCTGTGCTCCTCCTTCACCCTCAGGCGCGCAGCAGAGCCCTAGTGTGAGCCGCAGCAGTTACCTCTCATCCATTCGTCTCTGTGCTCCTCCTTCACCCTCAGGTGCGCAGCAGAGCCCTAGTGTGAGCTGCAGCAGTTACCTCTCATCCATTCGTCTCTGTGCTCCTCCTTCACCCTCAGGTGCGCAGCAGAGCCCCTGTGTGAGCCGCAGCAGTTACCTCTCATCCATTCGTCTCTGTGCTACTCCTTCACCCTCAGGTGGTGCTGAGCCCTAGTGTGAGCACCAGCAGTTACCTCTCATCCATTCGTCTCTGTGCTCCTCCTTCACCCTCAGGTGCGCAGCAGAGCCCTAGTGTGAGCCGCAGCAGTTACCTCTCATCCATTCGTCTCTGTGCTCCCCTTCACCCTCAGGTGCGCAGCAGAGCCCCTAGTGTGAGCTGCAGCAGTTACCTCTCATCCATTCGTCTCTGTGCTCCTCCTTCTCCCCTCAGGTGCGCAGCAGAGCCCTAGTGTGAGCTGCAGCAGTTACCTCTCATCCATTCGTCTCTGTGCTCCTCCTTCACCCTCAGGTGCGCAGCAGAGCCCTAGTGTGAGCTGCAGCAGTTACCTCTCATCCATTAGTCTCTCTGTGCTCCTCCTTCACCCTCAGGTGCGCAGCAGAGCCCTAGTGTGAGCCTCTTACCTCTCATCCATTCGTCTCTGTGCTCCTCCTTCACCCTCAGGTGCGCAGCAGAGCCCCTAGTGTGAGCCGCCCAGCAGTTACCTCTCATCCATTAGTCTCTGTGCTCCTCCTTCACCCTCAGGCGCGCAGCAGAGCCCTAGTGTGAGCCGCAGCAGTTACCTCTCATCCATTCGTCTCTGTGCTCCTCCTTCACCCTCAGGTGCAGCAGAGAGCCCTAGTGTGAGCCGCAGCAGTTACCTCTCATCCATTCGTCTCTGTGCTCCTCCTTCACCCTCAGGTGCGCAGCAGAGAGCCCCTAGTGTGAGCTGCAGCAGTTACCTCTCATCCATTAGGTCTCTGTGCTCCTCCTTCACCCTCAGGTGCGCAGCAGCTCCCCTAGTGTGAGCCGCAGCAGTTACCTCTCATCCATTCGTCTCTGTGCTCCTCCTTCACCCTCAGGTGCGCAGCAGAGCCCCTAGTGTGAGCTGCAGCAGTTACCTCTCATCCATTCGTCTCTGTGCTCCTCCTTCACCCTCAGGTGCGCCAGCAGAGCCCTAGTGTGAGCACAGCAGTTACCTCTCATCCATTCGTCTCTGTGCTCCTCCTTCACCCTCAGGTGCGCAGCAGAGCCCCTAGTGTGAGCCGCAGCAGTTACCTCTCATCCATTCGTCTCTGTGCTCCTCCTTCACCCTCAGGTGCGCAGCAGAGCCCTAGTGTGAGCTGCAGCAGTTACCTCTCATCCATTCGTCTCTGTGCTCCTCCTTCACCCTCAGGTGCGCAGCAGAGCCCCTAGTGTGAGCCGCAGCAGTCACCTCTCATCCATTCGTCTCTGTGCTCCTCCTTCACCCTCAGGTGCGCCTGCAGAAGCCCTAGTGTGAGCACGCAGCAGTTACCTCTCATCCATTCGTCTCTGTGCTCCTCCTTCACCCTCAGGTGCGCAGCAGCAGAGCCCCTAGTGTGAGCCGCAGCAGTTACCTCTCATCCATTCGTCTCTGTGCTCCTCCTTCACCCTCAGGTGCGCCAGCAGCAGAGCCCTAGTGTGAGCTGCAGCAGTTACCTCTCATCCATTCGTCTCTGTGCTCCTCCTTCACCCTCAGGTGCGCAGCAGAGCCCTAGTGTGAGCCGCAGCAGTTACCTCTCATCCATTCGTCTCTGTGCTCCTCCTTCACCCTCAGGTGCGCAGCAGAGCCCCTAGTGTGAGCCGCAGCAGTTACCTCTCATCCATTCGTCTCTGTGCTCCTCCTTCACCCTCAGGTCATTAGCAGAGCCCCTAGTGTGAGCTGCAGCAGTTACCTCTCATCCATTCGTCTCTGTGCTCCTCCTTCACCCTCAGGTGCGCAGCAGAACCCTAGTGTGAGCCGCAGCAGTTACCTCTCATCCATTCGTCTCTGTGCTCCTCCTTCACCCTCAGGTGCGCAGCAGAGCCCTAGTGTGAGCCGCAGCAGTTACCTCTCATCCATTCGTCTCTGTGCTCCTCCTTCACCCTCAGGTGCACAGCAGTTACCTCTCATCCATTCGTCTCTGTGCTCCTCCTTGAGCTGCAGCAGTTACCTCTCATCCATTCGTCTCTGTGCTCCTCCTTCACCCTCAGGTGCGCAGCAGAGCCCTAGTGTGAGCTGCAGCAGTTACCTCTCATCCATTCGTCTCTGTGCTCCTCCTTGAGCTGCAGCAGTTACCTCTCATCCATTCGTCTCTGTGCTCCTCCTTCACCCTCAGGTGCGCAGCAGAGCCCTAGTGTGAGCCGCAGCAGTTACCTCTCATCCATTCGTCTCTGTGCTCCTCCTTCACCCTCAGGTGCGCAGCAGAGCCCTAGTGTGAGCTGCAGCAGTTACCTCTCATCCATTCGTCTCTGTGCTCCTCCTTCACCCTCAGGTGCGCAGCAGAGAGCCCAAGTGTGAGCCGCAGCAGTTACCTCTCATACATTCGTCTCTGTGCTCCTCCTTGAGCTGCAGCAGTTACCTCTCATCCATTCGTCTCTGTGCTCCTCCTTGAGCTGCAGCAGTTACCTCTCATCCATTCGTCTCTGTGCTCCTCCTTCACCCTCAGGTGCGCAGCAGAGCCCTAGTGTGAGCCGCAGCAGTTACCTCTCATCCATTCGTCTCTGTGCTCCTCCTTGAGCTGCAGCAGTTACCTCTCATCCATTCGTCTCTGTGCTCCTCCTTCACCCTCAGGTGCGCAGCAGAGCCCTAGTGTGAGCCGCAGCAGTTACCTCTCATCCATTCGTCTCTGTGCTCCTCCTTCACCCCCTCAGGTGCGCCAGCAGAGCCCTAGTGTGAGCCGCAGCAGTTACCTCTCATCCATTAGGTCTCTGTGCTCCTCCTTCCCTCAGGCGCCAGCAGAGAGCCCCTAGTGTGAGCCGCAGCAGTTACCTCTCATCCATTAGTCTCTGTGCTCCTCCTTCACCCTCAGGTGCGCCCTAGTGTGAGAGCCCTAGTGTGAGCCGCAGCAGTTACCTCTCATCCATTCGTCTCTGTGCTCCTCCTTCACCCTCAGGTGAGCAGTTACCTCTCATCCATTAGTCTCTGTGCTCCTCCTTCACCCTCAGGTGCGCAGCAGAGCCCTAGTGTGAGCCGCAGCAGTTACCTCTCATCCATTCGTCTCTGTGCTCCTCCTTCACCCTCAGGTGCGCAGCAGAGCCCCTAGTGTGAGCCGCAGCAGTTACCTCTCATCCATTCGTCTCTGTGCTCCTCCTTCACCCTCAGGTGCGCAGCAGAGCCCTAGTGTGAGCCGCAGCAGTTACCTCTCATCCATTCGTCTCTGTGCTCCTCCTTCACCCTCAGGTGCGCAGCAGAGCCCTAGTGTGAGCTGCAGCAGTTACCTCTCATCCATTCGTCTCTGTGCTCCTCCTTGAGCTGCAGCAGTTACCTCTCATCCATTCGTCTCTGTGCTCCTCCTTCACCCTCAGGTGCGCAGCAGAGCCCCCCTGTGAGCCGCAGCAGTTACCTCTCATCCATTCGTCTCTGTGCTCCTCCGTGAGCTGCAGCAGTTACCTCTCATCCATTCGTCTCTGTGCTCCTCCTTCACCCTCAGGTGCGCAGCAGAGCCCTAGTGTGAGCTGCAGCAGTTACCTCTCATCCATTCGTCTCTGTGCTCCTCCTTCACCCTCAGGTGCGCAGCAGAGCCCCTAGTGTGAGCTGCAGCAGTTACCTCTCATCCATTAGTCTCTGTGCTCCTCCTTCACCCTCAGGTGCGCAGCAGAGCCCCTAGTGTGAGCCGCAGCAGTTACCTCTCATCCATTCGTCTCTGTGCTCCTCCTTCACCCTCAGGTGCGCAGAGAGCCCTAGTGTGAGCAGCCCCTAGTGTGAGCCTCCTTCACCAGCAGTTACCTCTCATCCATTAGTCTCTGTGCTCCTCCTTCACCCTCAGGTGCGCAGCAGAGCCCCTAGTGTGAGCCGCAGCAGTTACCTCTCATCCATTAGTCTCTGTGCTCCTCCTTCACCCTCAGGTGCGCAGCAGAGCCCCTAGTGTGAGCTGCAGCAGTTACCTCTCATCCATTCATCTCTGTGCTCCTCCTTCACCCTCTGAAAAATATGACTCTTTTTGAAATTGGCGGAAGCAACACGTCTCATAAAAGTTGGGACAGGGGCAACAGAAGGCTGGAGAAGTAAGTGGTACTAATAAAAAAAACAGCTGGATGAGCATTTTGCAACTAATTAGGATCATTGGCACAGGTCAGTAACATGACTGGGTATAATAAGAGCATTTAAGGGAGGCAGAGTCTCTTAGAAGTAAAGATGGGCAGAGAATCACAGATCTGCAAAAAACTGCGTCAAAAAATTGAGGACCAATTTCAGAAAAATGCTCCTCAATGCAAAATTGCAAAGACTTTGAATATTTCACCATCTGCAACACATAATATCATCAAAAGATTCACAGCATTTGGAGAAATCAGACAAGTCCAAAGGTCAATATTGGATGCTCATGATCTTCGGGCCCTCAGGCGGCACTGCATTGAAAACAGGCATGGCACTGCACTTATGTACACTGCATGGGCTCAGGAACACTTCCAGAAATCATTTTCTGTAAACACAGTTCACAGTGCAATGAACAAATGCAAATTAAATCTGTATCATGCAAAGAAGAAGCCATATGTGAACACGATTCAGAAACATTGCCATCTTCTCTGGGCCAAAGCTCATTCGCCTCAGACTGAGCAAAAAGGAAACATAACGCGTTGCTGAATACCCCTCGGCCCGGACAAGATTTCCTGCCTCAAGTCACAGCGCTAAGGTCAAAGGTGAAATCCAGCAAACAACGTGACGTTGCACATCTCTGTGTCACAGTGAGTTACCATACCAAATTTGGTGAAGCTGCGATCAGTAGTTGCTAAGTACTTACCCGTACAAGATTTCCTGCTTCAAGGTCACTGCGCTAAGGTCAAAGGTCAAATCGAGTAAAAAACATGACCTTGCACATCTATGTGTCGCAGTAAGTTACCATACCAAATTTGGTGAAGCTACGATCAGTAGTTGCTGAGTACTGACCCGTACAAGATTTCCTGCCTGAAGGTCACAGCACAAAGGTCAAAGGTGAAATCCAGCAAAAAATGTGACATTGCACATCCATGTGGCACAGTGACTTACCATACCAAATTTGATGAAGCTGCGATCATTAGTTGGCAAATACTGACCCGGAAAAGATTTCCAGGGTGAAGGTCACAGAGCTAAGGTCAAAGGTCAAATCCAGCAAAAAACCTGACGTTGCACATCCATGGGTCATAGTGAGTTACCATACCAAATTTGGTGAAGCTGTGAGAATTAATTGCGAGTACTGACAAGGACAATATTTCCAGGGTCATGGTCACAGCGCCAAGGTCAAAGGTCAAATCCGGTAAAAAACCGGACCTTGCACATCTCTGGGTCATAGTGAGTTACCATACCAAATTTGGTGAAGCTGCAATAATAAGTTGCCAAGTACTGACTCGGACAAAATTTCCGGGGTCAAGGTCACAGAGCTAAGGTCAAAGGTCAAATCCAGCAACAAACTAGACGTTGCACATCTATGGGTCATAGTGAGTTATCATGCCAAATTTGGTGAAGCTGCGATCATTAGTTGCTGAGTACTGGCCTGGTCAATGTCACTCGGATAAGATTTCCAGGGACAAGGTCACCGCGCTAAGGTCAAAGGTCAAATCTAGCAAGAAACCTGACGTTGCACATCTATGGGTCATAGTGAGATACTATACCAAATTTGGTGAAGCTGCGATAATTAGTTGCCGAGTACTGACCCGGACAATATTTCCAGGTTCAAGGTCACAGCGCTAAGGTCAAAGGTCAAATCCGGCTAAAAACCTGACGTTGCACATCTTTGGATCATAGTGAGTTACCATCCCAAATTTGGTGAAACTACGATCATTAGTTGCTGAGTACTGGCCCGGACAAAATCATGGACGGGCGACGGACGACAGACACGCAGGTGATGACAAGTAAAAACTATCCTGTCATCAGATTAATCAAAATTTGAAATTCTTTTCAGAAACCACAGACACCGTGTTGTGCGACTAAAGAGGAAAGGGACCATCCAGCTTGTTATCAGCGCTCAGTTCAATAGCCTGCATCTCTGATGGTATGGGGTTGCATTAGTGTCTATGGTGTGGGCTGCTTACACATCTGGAAAGGCATTGTCAATGCTGAAAAATACATAGAAATTTTACAGCAACATATGTTCCCATCGAGACACCGTCTCCTTTAGGGAAGGCCTTACATATTTCAGCAAGACAATGCCAAACCACATACTGCATCCATCACAACAGCATGGCTTCGCAGTAGAAGAATCCGGGTGCTGAACTGTCCTGCCGCAGTCCAGACCTGTCACTAATAGAAAACATTTGGCGCATCATAAAAAAAAAAATCCTGCAAAGACAACCCAGGACTGTTATAAGCAGTTAGAATCCTACATCAGACAAGAGTGGGACAACATCCCTCTTCCAAAACTTCAGCAATTGGTCTCTGCACTTCCCAGACGTTTACAGACTGTTGTTAAAAGAAGAGATGCTACAACAATGGTAAACATGGCCCTGTCCCAACTTTTTTCAGATGTGTTGCTGCCATCAAATTCGAAATGAGCTAATATTTTTCAACCCCAGATAGGGTTGTTGATCATCTATGATTGAGCAGTTCACCGGAAAAAGTTTAACAATAAAAACCAAGTTTTACATTTGCGCGGCTTATTAAACCTTAGTGGGACCAAGTAAACTCACTGCTTATATTCCTCACAAGGAGGAACAACATATGTGCAATTAAACAGGCTAGGCACAGGCTAGAGTATGACCATGTCTACACAGCATTCAAAGAGAGGAAATTAAATTTACTAACTTCTACAGTTTGTTTGGTTGTGAAATGTGCTCAGGAGAGGGGCTAGATGTGCACAATGGATATTCTATTGCTTTTTTCCCCCCAGGTAGACATATTTTGAGAATCTGAAATCATACTGAATTTTTAAAGAAAACATTTGCCGTGATAAAACACTACAGTATTATGACTGACACTCAAACAATTCTGATTGTTGATTTCTAAAATACAAAGGAGTTGCTACAAAAGATTTGTGAACCTTGTAATGGTTTGTATTTAATATAATCTTGCCAAATAAGCAGGACTGCAGCCTTGTGTTTCCAAAGGCCTGCTTTTGTCCTTTTCCTGCCCAATTAACACGTTGACTGCCAGCTAATGGCGGGTCAGGGCCAGGGCCAGACTTGAAAATTCGGGGGAAATTATCCATCCC
>JAFJMP010000249.1:0-21185 GCA_029692085.1 Gymnothorax javanicus | reverse complement strand
GGGGGAGTTCCCCCGCCCACCCAGTGCCCTCCCCCTTAGTTTTCAAAACGAGCAGCTGCTCAGACGGCATTAGGACTATTTCTTGTGTTCAACCAGGCATGGAAGTTAGTAAGTCTGTTCTGAGTTTAGTGCCCCAGGCCAGTCTGCAAAACCTTGGTGTCTGTGACATGAAGCAACCAGAGTATTGCTACTCCCTGGATGGGATGATAGTCCAACCTCGGGTTCTCCTCAGCTCTCTTAATCAGGTTTCCTGACAATTTTGCAGTACCTATTTGTACACATGGATAGAGTGAGGCAGTGTGAAAGAAATGTTTTGCCTAAAGAACATTGTACAGGCCATGGCAAGGACTTGAACACAGAATCTTTCCTCAAGTCAAAGCTTATTTCCCTTACACTGCCATCAAAGATCCTCCTCTAACAAGGCATGGATGATGTGGAACATGACTGCATTCTATTTATTCATAAAAATGCACAAGCCAGTGTAATACTTTGAAGCTGTGATGTTTCCACAGTGACAGCATTTCAAAATATTTTAAGAATTCAAGGACAAAAGAGTGTTTTGCTAGATTCTTCATTTTTGTTAGCTTCCCTATATTACAGAATGATGATAATAAGAACAACAAGAATCTTTCCTAGTGCCATCAAAGCTTGTGGGGTTTTAAGCTTCATTGTGGGAAAGCAAGAGGAACTTGGCCACAGCACCGGCCCCCAGTGCTAACCATTTCAAGTACTAATCAGACCCTACACAGCTTAGCTGCCAAGATCAGACATTTTTTGAGGTGTGACTGTAAGCCTGATGTGACCAACTAATTCAAGTTAAATAGTTACAAAAAATATAATGAATGATCTAAGACCAAAAACGCCGAGGATGCTTGATTTCAGATTGCTTCTGTTGCTGCTTTGTCTGCCGTCCTGCCTGCCAAGCTATTTCTGCATTCTTTTACAGCTTGAAAAGTCACAAAAGGGCAACAACAACTCACAGCGATAGTATTTCATATATGATTGTCTTGTTTCACAAGGTATTCGTGACCTTTGCTGGATCGAAGGAGCTCCATACAAAACAAATCCACAAATTAGGGAAAACAACATTTCAAATAACTATTTTTCTCAGACAGCAAAGTCAAGGCAAGGTTGATCTAAGAATGTTTCTACATAGCATTAATGATTAAGTCAAGCATTGCTGAGTCTGACACCACACCCCTTACACAAGTAGCCATTGTGGTGGAAATGGTCAATAACATGGCCCAGATTCCTCCGATATGATCTCAGAATTTATACTTTGTTGTCTCTTTTCCAGCAGAGCTTTAGAATTCCAACAGGGAAAAGCTTTGAGATCATCTTGCAGATGCACAGTGGGTAGAATTAGCCAAACTTGACGCCTGCATTTGAATTGATCTTTGATGTGCATTTACTGTCCATTCCACCGAAAAAAAAAATGGAAGAAGTATGAACAAATGGAAAGAGCCAGTCCGCAAATCTGACAGGTAACGATTCGTTATTTAATCACAACAATGAGTCCTAAACGCACTGTATGGTGGTACAGTGATAAGGCCACATGCTTTTTAAAACAACTGCGGAGGGAAACAATTTGACTGAACCCCTTAATAAACGTAAACAATCAATAGGTTCCCTATTGGTGAAACTGTCACCACATGGTTGCTAAAACCAACAATTTATTTGGCAAACAATACATTTAAACCTGTTTCATATTGTGTTTCATTTTATTAAGTTCAGCCAAATTTCTTTTGAAAGAATTCAAAACACCTGCGGTCAGTAACCCCAATATGGAGCTTTAGTGATTTATTAAGAGTCTAATTTGATCTGTTTAGAAATGTTTTCAACTGGAAAATCCTCACAATATGGAACAAGAGCCATCAGGAGATGACATATCATCCCGGCCCACGTCATCAAACCCCAATGCCAACTGAAATTGGGACGCTGTAAAACGTGAATACAAACAGAATGCAATGATTTGCGAATCTCATAAAAACCCACATTTTATTCACAATAGAACATGGACATGATATCCGGACGTTGAAAGTGAGACATGACATTTGCCATTTCATGAAAAAAAAATATTTGCTATTCTTTTGAATTTGATGGCAAACACATCTCAAAAAAAGTTGGGAGAGGGCAACAAAAGGCCGTGCAAAAGTAAAAAAGGTACTCATAAAAACCAGCTGTAGCATTTAACAACGAAGGTTAATTGGCACAGGTCATTAACATGACTGGGAATAAAAAATATTTGAGAGAGGCAGAGTCTCTCAGAGGTAAAAGATGTATGGAGGCTCACCAATCTGTGAAAAAAATGAGTATAAAATTCAGGAACAATTTCAGAGAAATGTTCCTCAATGTAAAATTGCCAAGATTTTGAATATCCCACCATCCACAGTACATGAGCATCATCAAAAGATTGAGAGAATCTGCAGAAATTTCTCTGCCACGGACAGGCCAATGGTCATTATTGATGTTCATGATATTTGGGCCTTTCAGACGGCATGCATTAAAAAAGGCATAATTCTGAGCTGGAATTCACTGCAAAGTTTCAGAAACACATCATGCTGCACAACTGATGCCAGTTAACTTAATTACTTTGCTAAATGCTCTTCAGCTGATTCTCTCACCCAAAAAATGCTTTTTTCAGCCCAATTGTACCTTTGTCCCAACTTTTTGACACCTGTTGCAGCCAGAAAATTGAAACCACCGCTGTTCCATTGAAGACACGTGACAGCGAAGGCCTTGTTTGGTGACAATACACACCGACGGCGGGAGCGGAGAGCAGGGACATTTTTTCAAAACGCAATCAGAAAAAGCACGCTTTTGAATCGTAGTCAATTTTTTTTTTCTTTTAAAAAAAAAGAATGATTCAATTAAAATCAAATTAAATTAAAAAAAAAAATTCACCACCAGATCGCACGTACCTAGACATGTTTCCATGAGTATTCCACACGGACTGAGAATCTGCTTTTCTACCGTAGGCCTCCTTGGCACAGGGGTTTATGGCAACGGTGCTCTTATATAGCCACAGAATAAGCTTACGATGCACTCTGCATCTTTTTGACGCCAGTGCCTTCTCAGCGGAATTTCAAAAATTCGAATCTCTCATGGTCGGGCATGTTTACTCTTTCCTCTCCTCCTGCTCAAGCGACTGTGTTTGATCTTTGGCAACTCGCTGTTCCATGTAAGACATCTCAGCGGATGGCGTGTTTGGTCACAACAATAACAATCGACAGCCAACGGGAGAGCGGACATTTATTTCACAACGTTAACAGAAAGCATGCTACCGAATCGGGGTAATATTTTGTTTTTTTTTTTTTAAAAAAAGAGCGAAATATTAAAATCAAATGAAATTAAAAAAACCAAAAAATCAAAACCAAATCGACGACACCTGGACATGTTTCCATGAGTATTAGACGGACTTAGAATCTGGTTTCTTTACTGTAGCCACCGCTGGCAGAGGTGTTTTTTTGGCAACGGTGTTTTTATATAGCCACAGAATTAGCTTATGATGCTCTGCAGTTTGACGCCACAGTGACTTCTCAGCGGTATCTTTCTCCAGCCGCTCTCATTACTTGGCATAGCATGTGAGAGCGCAGGACTTGCCGCGATTTCACTTTGATTCATTTATCGCCCCGCAAAAACACGGGCACAGGTGAAATTGATTTTATACGATGTGGAGAAAAAAACTATACTTACGTGAAAGCCCTTTTTCCTGCAAAAGTTGGCTTAAACATCCGGTCATGGCTGAACAAAACCTGTAAAGCCTTAAGCAATTTGTATGGCGATGACTTTATTTGTCAAATGTTTAGTTCCTGTCGCGCTGTTCCCTGTGAAATCCGTCGCACTGTGCTTAAATATGCATTTTTCCATCCTCTAAAAAAACTTTTAGTTTTACTGACATTTTGTATAAATATTTAAGTTTTGAAAATTATTAGTTTACCTGATTTGATCATTTTGGCATCAGCTTTCACTTACAAATACCGTATTGTTCTCCCGGAAATGCCCTTTGAAAAAGTGGGGCCTTCTTATTCTCGTGGACTAGGCTTCTAACAGTCAAAATCAGTCATGTGCTAAAGATTTTATGGTCTATAGTCAGTATACGTTCACACCAATAGATGGCGCCAAACAACAGCCTGCCTTGTTTTATACTGGTTTTTCTATATCAATATGTTTTATCAAAGAACTTTCAAAGAAGTTTTCGTGATTATGATAATTTTTTAATTTTTAAAAGAAGATTTTCTCCATCAAAAACCCTCATTTTTCCAAAAAATATGTCTTGAGAAAGGGAGATATTCTCATATCCAGGATACCTTTTATATTTGAAACATACGGTATGTCCTTGTTTGAAAAAAAATTAGAGCACAAAAGTGACAAAGTAGTCCATAAATGGAATGAGGATCTGTAGGTCTTCAATCCAAACAAACAGAAGCACACCTGATATATAAATAATGTAATTATTAATGTAATTTATTCTACCCTAAAGGAGGAACTCATCACAGTTGTTGTTGGTCTGAATGATACCCCCGGATCCAGAACCAATAATACTGACATATGGGCATGGCGGAGGTATGCGCTCTACCCAGTGCCCTTTAGTTTTCAAAATGAGCAGCTGCTCAGACGGCATTAGGACTATTTCTTGTGTTCAACAAGGCATGGAAGTTAGTAAGTCTGTTCTGAGCCTAGTGCCCCACCAGGCCCATGCGGTTGCAACCCTGGTGTCTGTGACATGGAAGCAACTAGGAGGCCATTGCTCCCCCTTGGATGGGATGATAGTCCAACTCGGGTTCTCCTCAGCTCTTAGTCAGGTTTCCCCTGACAATTTGCTGGTACCCATTTGTACACATGGATAGAGTGAGGCAGTGTGGAAGTGAAATGTTTTGCCTAAGAACACATTGCACAGGCCATGGAAGGACTTGAACACAGAATCTTTCCTCCCAAGACAAGCCTATTTTCACCACTCATGCGTCTCCTTCAACAAGGCATGGATGATGTGGAAATATGACTGCATTCCTATTTTTATTGATAAAAAATGCACCAGTCAGTGTAATAATTTGAAGCTGTGAGATGTTTCCACAGTGACAGCATTTCAAAGTACTTTTAAGAATTCAAGGACAAAAGAGTGTTTTGCTAAGATTCTTCATTTTTGTTAAGCCCTTATATTGCAGAATGATGATAATAAGAACAGCAAGGAATCTTTCCCTAAATTTATACATCAGTTGTGGGGTTTAGGCCATTGGGGAAAAAGCAAGAGGAACTAACAGCACCCGGCCCCCAGGTGCTCACCTATTCAAGTACTAATCAGACCCTACACAGCTTAGCTGCTAAGATCAGACATTTTTGGACGGTGTGACTGTAAGCTAGATGTGAACCAACTAATTCAAGCAAATAGTTACAAAATATAAGTGAATGATCTAAGACCAAAAAACTCGAGGGACCTTTTGGATTTCAGATTGCTTCCTGTTCATGCTTGTCTGCTGTCCTGCCTGGCAAGCTATTCACACCTTTGCTGTTTCTGAGGCGGCCAGCCTCAAAGGGCAACAACAACTCACAGCGATAGCATTTCACATATGATTGTCTTGTTTACAAGGTATTCGTGACTTTGCTGGATCAGGGAGCTCCACACAAAACAAATTCGATAAATTAGGAAAACAACATTTCAAATAACTTTTTTCTCAGACAGCAAAGCCAAGGTTGATCTAAGAATGTTTCTACATAGCATTAATGATTAAGTCAAATTTGCTTAGTCTGACACCACACCCTTACACAAGTAGCCATTGTGGTGAAAATGGTCAATAACATGGCGATTCCTCCGCATCTCAGAACGTGTATATTTCTTTGCTGCAGTCTCTTTCCAGCAGAGCTTTAGGAATTCCAACAGGGAAAAGCTTTGAGATCATCTTTGCAGATGCACAGTGGGTAGAATTAGCCAAACTTGACGTCTGCATTTGAATTGGATCTTTGATGTGACTCTTTACTGTCCATTCACTGAAAAAAATGGGGAAGAAGTATGAACAAATGGAAAGAGCCAGTCCGTTAATCTGACAGGTAACGATTATTTTCTGAATCACAACAATGAGGTCCTAAACGCACTGTATGGTGGTACAGGATAAGGCCACATGCTTTTTAAACAACTGCGGAGGGAAACAATTTGACTGAACCCTTAATAAACGTAAACGATCAATAGGTTCCTCATTGGTGAAACTGTCACCCATGGTTGCTAAAACCAACAATTTATTTGGCAACAATACATTTAAAACCTGCTTTTTTTCATTTTATTAAGTTCAAAATTACTTTGAAAGAATTCAAAACACCTGCGTCAGGGAGCTTAGTGATTTATTAAGAGTCTAATTTGATCTGTTTAAAATGTTTTCAACTGAAAATCCTCCTAATATGGGAACAAGAGCCATCAGGAGATGATATATCCTCCCGCCCCACGCCATGAAAACCCCAATGCCAATGAAATTGGGACGCTGTGTAAAACGTGAATACAAACAGAATGCACTGATTTGCGAATCTCATAAACCCACATTTTATTCACAATAGAACATGGACATGATATCCGATGTTGAAAGTGAGACATGACATTTTGCCATTTCATATGAAAAAATATTTTGCTCATTTTGAATTTGATGGCAGCAACACATCTCAAAAAGTTGGGAGAGGGGCAACAAAAGGCTGCAAAAGTAAAAAGGTACTCATAAAACCAGCTGTGGCATTTAACAACGAAGTTGGTTAATTGGGCACATATTAACATGACTGGTCTAAAAAGAACATTTGAGAGAGTAGAGTCTCTCAGAGTTAAAGCTGTATGGAGACTCACCAATCTGTGAAAAACTGAGGGAGAAAATTGTGGAACAATTTCAGAGAAATGTTCCCTCAATGTAAAATTGCCAAGATTTTGAATATCCCACCATCCACAGTACATGATATCATCAAAAGATTCACAGAATCTGCAGAAATTTCTCTGCGCACGGGACAGCCAATGGTCAATATTGATGCCTGGGTGATATTTGGGCCTCAGATTTCCACACTGCATTAAAAGCAGGCGCTAATTCTGCGATGCACCACTGCAAAGGTTCAGAAACACATCATGTTGCACACCTGATGCCAGTTAAAATTAATTACTTGCTAAATGTTCTTTTCAGCTGATTCTCTCCCACCTAAATAAATGCTTTTTCAGCCCTATTGTGCCTGTGTCCCAACTTTTTGACACCCTGTTGCAGCCAGAAAATTTGAAACCACCGCTGTTCCATTTAAGACAAGTGACAGCGAAGGCCTGTTTGGTCACAACACTCCCGACGCAAAAGCATGACAAGAGCAGGGAGATTTTTCAAAACGTTATCAGAAAGCACGCTACTGAATCGCGGTCAATTTTTTTTTTTAAAAAAAAAGTGAGCACCTTGCGTCGGTAACCTAATATCGAGCTTACTGATTTTTAACAGCCTAATTTGATCTGTTTAGAAATTGTTTTTACATGAAAATCCTCACAATATGGAACAAGAGCGATCAGGAGATGACATATCCCCCCAGCCCCACGTCATCTAACCTCAATGCCAATGAATTTGGTACGTTGTGTAAAACGTGAATGCAAACAGAATGCAATTTGCGAAACTCATAAAGCCACATTTTATTGGATAACAGAACATGGACATCATATCCGATGTTGAAAGTGAGACATGACATTTCCACCATTTCTATGCAAATATATTAGCTCATTTTGAATTTGATGGCACAAAAAATCTCTCAAAAAAAAGTTTGGACAGGGCAACAGAAGGCTGCAAAAGTAAAAGGTACTAATAAAAAACCAGCTGTAGCATTTAATTTATTTTATTTATTTATTCCTTATTTAATCAGGGGGTCCTGTTGAGATATGAAATCTTTTTCAAGGGAGCCCTGGGGGGTGAGGGGGAGGAGAGGGCAATTGGCACAGCCACCAGATCAGGGATGATTAGTGGCAGGTCAAAAGAGCCAGGTTAGGATTTTTGCCATGACACCTGGGAACCCCTTTACTTTATCGAAGAGTGTCATAGGATCTTTAATGACTACAAGTGAGTCAGGACCTCGGTTTAATCGCCTCATCCGAAAGATAAGCGTCTTCTTCAGTGGTACAGTGTCCCGTCGCACTGGGGCATTGGGGATTAATCCACAAGAGGGAAGACCGCAACCTACTGGCCTGCACCAACACCTCTTTCAGCAGCAAATTTGGTTTTTCCAGGTGGTCTCCCCATCCAAGTACTGGACCGAGCCTCACATCTGTTTAGCTTCAGCCACGGGCTGGAGCAGATCGAATAGTGGTATGGCTATGGCAAAAACGGTTGGTTAATGGTACAGGTCAGTAACATGACTGGGTATAAAAAGAAGCATTTTAGAGAGGCAGAGAGTCTCTCAGGAGGTAAAGATGTATGGAGGCTCACCAATCTGTGAAAAAACTGAGTCTAAAAAATTGTGGAACAATTTCAGAGAAATGTTCCTCAATGAAAAAAGTGCCAAGATTTTGAATATCCCATCATCTACAGTACATAATATCATCAAAAGATTCAGAGAATCTGGAGAAATCTCTGCGCACGGGACAGGCCAATGGTCGATATTGGATGCTCATGATCTTTGGGCCTCAGACGGCACTGCATTAAAAGCAGGCATAATTTGAGCTGAATTCACTGCAAAGGTTCAGAAACACATCATGCTGCACAACTGATGCCAGTTAACTTAATTACTTGCTAAATGCTCTTTTTCAGCTGATTCTTCACCCCAAAAAAAATGCTTTTTTTTCAGCCCAATTGTACCTTTGTCCCAACTTTTTGACACCTGTTGCAGCCAGAAAATTGAAACCACCGCTGTTCCATTGAAGGACACGTGGACAGCCGAAGGCCCGTTTGGTGACAATACACGCCCGACGGTTGAGGAGCGGGAGAGCAGGGACATTTTTTCAAAACGTTATCAGAAAGTAATCGCCACTGAATCAAGGGTCAATTTTTTTTTTTAAAAAAAAAGAATGATCCAATAAAAAATAATATTAAATTTAAAAAATTCACCACCAGATCGAGACGACACCCGGACATGTTTCCATGAGTATTCCACACGGACTGAGAATCTGCTTTTCACCGTAGGGGCCTTGGCAGAGGGTTTATGGCAACGGTGCTTTTATATAGCCACAGAATAAGCTTTACGATGCACCCCTGGTAGCTTTTGACGTCAGAGAGACTCTCAGCGAATCTCAGAAAATTAGAATCTCTCATCCATCGGGCATGTTTATTTTTCTCTCCTCCTGCTGAAGTGACTGTGTTTGATCTTTTGACGCCCCGGCTGCCCATGTAAGACACGCCGCTCAGCGGATGGCGGTTTTGGTCACAACACACACACAGCTAACGAGAAAGTAGGACATTATTTCACAACGTTAACAAAGCATGCTACTGAATCGGGTCAATATTTTGTTTTTTTTTTTAAAAAGAGCGAGAGTCAATTAAAATCAAATGAAATTTAAAAAAAACAAAAAATCAATACCAAATCGCACGTACACCTAGACATGTTTCCATGCGAGTATTAGACACGGACTTAATCTGCTTTTCTACCGAGCTACCGTTGGAGAGAAAGTTTTGGCAACGGTGTTTTTATATAGCCACAGAATTAGCTTATGATGCACTCTGCAGCTTTTGACGTCACAGACTTTCTCAAAGTGTATTTTTCAGCCGCCTTTATTACTTCACATAGCACGGAGAGCGCAGATTCTGCTGTATTTCACTTGATTCATTTATCGTCCCGCAAAACACGGGCACCGGGTGAAATTGATTTCTATCAATGATGTGGAGAAAAAACTATACTACGTAAAGCCCCTTTTTCCCGGAAAGTTGGCTTTAACATCCCGTCATGGCTGAACAAAACCTGTAAAGCCTTAAGCAATTTGTATGCGTATGACTTTATTTGTCAAAATGTTTAGTTCCTGTCGCTACCTTGCCTCAGGAAAACCGCGGCTTTTCCAAAATAAATGCATTTTCCATCCTCTAAAAAAACTTTTAGTTTTATTGACATTTTGTATAAATATTTAAGTTTTTGAAAATTATTAGTTTATCTGATTTTGACTATTTTGGCACTAGCTTTCACTTACAAATACCGTATTGTTCTCCCGGAAATGCCTTTGAAAAAGTGGGGGTCTCTTATTCTCGTGGACTAGGGCTTCCTAACAGTCAAAATCAGTCATGCTGTGTGCGCATTTTATGCTCTATAGTCAGTATATAATGTTCACACTAATAGATGGCGTCAAACAACAGCCTGCCTTTGTTTATATTGGTTTTTCTATATCGATATGTTCTATCAGTATTTTTCAAAGAAGTTTTTGGATTATTATAATTTTTAATTTTAAAAGAAGATTTTCATCAAAAACCCCTTTTTCTAAAAAAATATGTCTTGAGAAAGGAGATCGCCCCTCATATCCAGGATCGCCTTATATTTAAACATACTGTATGTCCCTTGTTTGAAAAGTGCCCAGGAGCACAGTGACAAAAGTAGTCTAAATGAATGAACAGGATCTGCAGGTCTTCAATCCAAAAACAAGCAGAAGCACACCTGATATATAAATAATGTAATCATTAATGTAATATATTCCCACCCCTAAAGGAGGAACTCATCACAGCTGTTGTTGGTCTGAATGACACTCCCTGATCCAGAACCAATAATGACTGACATATGGGCATGGCGGAGGATGTGCGCCTACCCAGTGCCCCCTTCTAGTTTTCAAAATGAGCAGCTGCTCAGACGGGGGTATTAGGACTATTTCTTGTGTCAACAAGGCATGGAAGTTAGTAAGTCTGTTCTGGAGCTCTAGTGCCCTACCAGGCCCGTGCTTAACCCTGTGTCTGTGACATGAAGCAACTAGGAGGCTGCTACCCCTGAAGGTAATATGATAGTCCAACCTGGGTTCTCCTTCAGCTCTTAGTCAGGTTTCTGACAATTTTGCTGGTACCCATTTGTACATTACGATAGAGTGAGGCAGTGTGGAAGTGAAATGTTTTGCCTAAGAACAGGCATTGCACAGGCCATGGTAAGGACTTGAACACAGAATCTTTCCCTCCCAAGTCAAGCCCATTTCACTCACTGAGGCCATCAAGGCTTCCCTTCAACAAGGCATGGATGATGTGGAAATATGACTGCATTCTATTTATTGATAAAAATGCATACAGTAAGTGTATTGGCTTTGAAGCTGTGAGATGTTTCACAGTGACAGCATTTCAAAGTACTTTAAGAATTCGGGAAGGACAAAAGAGTGTTTTGCTAAGATTCTTCATTTTGTTGCTTCCTTATATTGCAGAATGATGATATTAAGAACAGCAAGGAATCTTTCCTCAAATTTATACATCAGTTGGGGGGTTTGCTCATTGTGGAGAAAGCAAGAGGAACTAACAGCACCTGGCGCACCCAGGTGCTCACCCATTCAAGTACTAATCAGACCCTACACAGCTTGAGGCTGCCAAGATCAGACATTTTTTGGACGGTGTGACTGTAAGCTGAAGTGAACCAACTAATTCAAAGTTAAATAGATATACAAAATATAAGTGAATGATCTAAGACCAAAACGCCGAGGGACCTTGGATTTCAGATTGCTTCCTGACTGCATGCCATCTGCCCCTGTCAAGCTATTCACACCTTTTAAGTTTCTTGAGGCGGCCTCACAAAGGGCAACAAATAACTCACAGCGATAGCATTTTCACATATGATTGTCTTGCTTTCACAAGGTATTCCTGACTTTGCTGGATCGAACAGAGCTCCATACAAAAAACAACGACAAATTAGGAAAACAAATATTTCAAATAACTTTTTTTCTCAGACAGCAAAGTCAAGGCAAGGTTGATCTAAGAATGTTTCTATAGCATTAATGATTAAGTCAAGCATTGCTTTAGTCTGACACCACCCCTTACACAAGTAGCCATTAGTGGAAATGGTTCAATAACATGGCGATTCTCCAAGATCTCAGAACGTATACTTTGTTGCAGTCTCTTTCCAGCAGAGCTTAGGAATTCCAACAGGAAAAGCTTTGAGATCATTCCTGCAGATGCACAGTGGTAGAATTAGCCAAACTTGACGCCTGCATTTGAATTGATCTTTGATGTGACTTTACTGTCCATTCACTGAAAAAATGGGGAAGAAGTATGAACAAATGGAAAGAGCCAGTCCGAAATTTTACAGGTAACGATTACATGAATCATCACAAATAATGAGTCTAAACGCAATGTATGGTGGTACAGTGATAAGGCCACATGCTTTTAAACAACTGCGGAGGAAACAATTTGACTGAACCTCAAAACGTAAACGATCAATAGGTTCTCTCATTGGTGAAACTGTCACCACATGGTTGTTAAAACCAACAATTTATTTGGCAAACAATACATTTAAACCTGTTTCATATTGTTCATTTTTTATTAAGTTCAGGCAAAATTACTTTGAAAGAATTCAAAACACCTGCGGTCAGTAACCTAATATGGAGCTTAGTGATTTATTAAGAGTCTAATTTGATCTGTTTAGAAATGTTTTCAACTGAAAAAATCCTCACAATATGGAACAAAAGCCACATCAGGGATGATATATCTCCCGGCCCCACGCATGAAACCCCAATGCCAATGAAATTGGGACGCTGCAAAAACGTAAATACAAACAGAATGCAATGATTTATGAATCTCATAAACCCACATTTTATTCACAATAGAACATGACATGATATCCGATGTTGAAAGTGAGACATGACATTTTGCCATTTCATGAAAAATATTTGCTCATTTTGAATTTGATGGCAGCAAACACATCTCAAAAAAGGAGGGGGCAAAAAAAGGCTGCAAAAAAAAAGGTACTCATAAAAACCAGCTGTAGCATTTAACAACGAAGTTGGTTACTGGCAGAGGTCATTAACATGACTGGGTATAAAAAGAAATATTTGAGAGAGGCAGAGTCTCTCAGAGTTAAAGCTGTATGGAGGCTCACCAATCTGTGAAAAATGAGTCTAAAATGTGGAACAATTTCAGAGAAATGTTCTCAATGAAAAAAGTGCCAAGATTTTGAATATCCCATCATCTACAGTACATATATCATCAAAAGATTCAGAGAATCTGAGAAAATCTCTGCGCACGGGACAGGCCAATGGTCGATATTGGATGCTCATGATCTTTTGGGCCTCAGATTTGCACTATTGTAAAAGCAGGCATAATTCTGAGCTGAATTCACTGCAAAGTTTCAGAAACACATGCTGCAAAAGTGATGCCATTTAACTTAATTACTTGCTAAATGCTCTTTCAGCTGATTCTCCACCTAAAATGCTTTTTTCAGCCCAATTGTACTTTGTCCCAACTTTTTTTGACACCTGTTGCAGCCAGAAAATCGAAACCACCGCTGTTCCATTGAAGACAATGTGACAGCGAAGGCCTGTTTGGTGACAATACACGCCCGACGGCTGAGCGGAGAGCAGGGACATTTTTTTCAAATCGTTATCAGAAAGCACGCCACTGAATCGCGTCAATTTTTTTTCTTTAAAAAAAGAATGATTCAATTAAAATCAAATTAAATTAAAAAAAAAAATTCACCACCAGATCGCACGCACACCTGGACATGTTTCCATGAGTATTCCACACGGACTGAGAATCTGCTTTCTACCGTAGGGCCTCTTGGCAGAGGGTTTTATGGCAACGGTGCTCTTTATATAGCCACAGAATAAGCTTTCACGATGCACTCTGCAGCTTTGACGTCACAGAGACTTCTCTCAGCGAATCTCAGAAAATTAGAATCTCTCATCCATCAGGCATGTTTACTCTTTCCTCCCTCCTGCTCAAGTGACTGTGTTTTGATCTTTGACGCCTCCGCTGCTCCATGTAAGACACGCCCAGCGGATGGCGGTTTGGTCACAACACACACTTTCAGCTAACGGTGAGAGAGTAGGGACATTATTTCACAACGTTAACAGAAAGCATGCTACCTAATCGTCAATTTTTTTTTTTTTTTTTTTTTTAAAAAGAGCGAAAAATTAAAAATCAAATGAAATTTAAAAAAAACAATAATCAATACCAAAATCACGCACACCTAGATATGTTTCCATGAGTATTAGACACACACGCTCAGAATCTGCTTTTCATCGTAGCCACCGTTGGCAGAGGTGTTATTTTTTAACAACGGTGCTCTTTTTATATAGCCACAGAATTAGCTTATGATGCACTCTGCAGTTTTGACGTCACAGTGACTTCTCAGCGGTATCTTTCAGCCTTCCTCATTACCTACATAGCATGTGTGAGAGCGCAGATTCTGCTCTGATTTCACTTTTTGATTCATTTATCGCCCCCGCAAAAACACGGGCAATGGTGAAATTGATTTCCTATACGATGTGGAGAAAAAAAACTATACTACGTAAAGCCCTCTTCTTCCTGCAAAAGTTGGCTTTAACATCCGGTCATGGCTGAACAAAAACCTGTAAAGCCTTAAGCAATTTGGATCGTATGACTTTGTTGTCAAAATGTTTAGTTCCTGTCGCGCTGTAGCCTGCTTAACCGTATGACTGTGCTTCTAAATATGCATTTTTCCATCCTCTCTTAAAAACTTAGTTTTACTGACATTTTGGATAAATATTTAAGTTTTGAAAAATTATTAGTTTACCTGATTTTGACTATTTTGGCACTAGCTTTCACTTACAAATACCGTATTGTTCTCCCGGAAATGCCCTTTGAAAAAGTGGGGCCTTCTTTATTCTCGTGGACTAGGCTTACAATCAAAATCAGTCATGCTGTGTGCGATTTTATGGTCTATAGTCAGTATACGTTCACACCAATAGATGGCGCCAAACAACAGCCTGCCTTGTTTTTATATTGGTTTTTCTATATCAATATGTTCTATCAGTATTTTCAAAGAAGTTTTTACTTATTATAATTTTTAATTTTTAAAAGAAGATTTTTCTCATCAAACCCTAATTTTTCCAAAAATATGTCTTGAGAAAGGAGATCGCCTCATATCCAGGATCGTCTTATATTTGGAAAAACATACGGCATGTCCTTGTTTGAAAAAAAAAGTGCCCTAGAGCACAGTGACAAAGTAGTCCATAAATGGAATGAGGATCTGCAGGTCTTCAATCCAAACAAGCAGAAGCACACCTGATATATAAATAATGTAATCATTAATGTAATATATTCTACCCTAAAGGAGGAACTCATCACAGTTGTTGTTGGTCTGAATGATACTCCCCTGGATCCAGAACCAATAATACTGACATATGGGCATGGCGGAGGCATGCGCCTACCCAGTGCCCCCTTCTAGTTTCAAAATGAGCAGCTGCTCAGACGGCATTAGGACTATTTCTTGTGTTCAACAAGGCATGGAAGTTAGTAAGTCTGTTCTGAGCCTATAGTGCCCCACCAGGCCTGTGCTTAACCCCTGGTGTCTGTGACATGAAGCAGCTTCGAGTATTGCTACTCCCTGGATGGGATGATAGTCCAACCTCGGGTTCTCAGCCTCAGCTCTTAGTCAGGTTTCTGACAATTTTGCTGGTACCCATTTGTACACATGGATAGAGTGAGGCAGTGTGGAAGTGAAATGTTTGCCTAAGAACACATTGTACAGGCCATGGCAAGGACTTGAACACAGAATCTTTCCCTCCCAAGTCAAGCCCATTTCACTACTGCGCCACTGCATCTCCCTTCAACAAGGCATGGATGACGTGGAAATATGACTGCATTCTATTTATTGATAAAAATGCATTAAGTCAGTGTAATACTTTTGAAGCTGTGAGATGTTTCCACAGTGACAGCATTTCAAAGTACTTTAAGAATTCGAAGGACAAAAGAGTGTTTTGCTAAGATTCTTCATTTTGTTGCTTCCCCATATTGCAGAATGATGATAATAAGAACAACAAAGGAATCTTTCCCAAATTTATACATCAGTTGTGGGGTTTATGCTTCATTGTGGGAGAAAGCAAGAGGAACTAACAGCACCCGGCCCCCAGGTGCTCACCCATTCAAGTACTAATCAGACCCTACACAGCTTTAGCTGCCAAGATCAGACATTTTTGGACGGTGACTGTAAGCCAGATGTGAACCAACTAATTCAAGTTAAATAGTTACAAAATATAAGTGAATGATCTAAGACCAAAAACGCCCGAGGACCTTGGATTTCAGATTGCTTCCTGTCTGCTGCTTGTCTGTTGGCCCTGCCTGGGTGTAAGCTATTCACACTTTGCTGTTTCTGGAGGCGGCTCAACAAAATACTCACAGCAGCATAGCATTTTACATAGATTGTCTTGTTTCACAAGTGTATCGGGCCCCTTGCTGGATCAAGGAGCTCCATACAAAAAACAACGACAAATTAGGAAAAACAACATTTCAAATAACTATTTTTCAGACAGCAAATCAAGGCAAGGTTGATCTAAGAATGTTTCTACATAGCATTAATGATTAAATCAAGCATTGTTGAGTCTGACACCACAAGCTTACATGGTAGCCATTGTGGTGGAAATGGGTCAATAACATGGCCATTCCTCCCATCTCAGAACGTATATACTTTGTTGCAGTCTCTTTTCCAGCAGATAGAATCTCCAACAGGGAAAAAGCTTTGAGATCATCTTGCACATGCACAGTGGGTAGAATTAGCCAAACTTGACGCCTGCATGTGAATTGGATCTTTGATGTGACTTTACTGTCCATTCACTGGAAAAAAAATGGGGAAGAAGTATGAACAAATGGAAAAGAGCCAGTCCGGTAATCTGACAGGTAAACGATTCGTTCTGAATCACAACAATGATCCTAAACGCACTGTATGGTGGTACAGTGATAAGGCCACATGCTTTTTAAATAACTGGTGGGAGGGAAACAATTTGACTGAACCTAATAAACGTGTAAACGATCAATAGGTTCCTCATTGGTGAAACTGTCACTACATGGTTGCTAAAACCAACAATTTATTTGGCAAACAATACATTTAAACCCGTTTCATATTGTGTCTATTTTATTAAGTTCAGGCAAATTATTTTGAAAGAATTCAAAACACCCTGCGGTCAGTAACCTAATATGGAGCTTAGTGATTTATTAAGAGTCTAATTTTGATCTGTTTAGAAATGTTTTCAACTGAAAATCCTCAATATGGAACAAGAGCCATCAGGAGATGACATATCCCGGCCCCACGCTATCAAACCCCAATGCCAATGAAATTGGGACGTTGTAAAAAAACGTGAATACAAACAGAATGTAAATTTATGAATCATAAACCCACATTTATTCACAATAGAACATGGACATGATATCCGATGTTGAAAGTGAGACATGACATTTTGCCATTTCATGAAAAATATTTGCTCATTTTGAATTTGATGGCAGCAACACATCTCAAAAAAAGTTGGGAGAGGGGCAACAAAAGGCTGCAAAAGTAAAAGGTACTATAAAAAACCAGCTGTGGCATTTAAACAACGAAGTTGGTTGACTGGGCACAGGTCATTAACATGACTGGGTCTAAAGAACATTTGAGAGAGGCAGAGTCCTCAGAGTTAGCCAATGGAGACTCACCAATCTGTGAAAACTGAGTATAAAAAATTCAGGAACAATTTCAGAGAAATGTTCCTCAATGTAAAATTGCCAAGATTTTGAATATCCCACCATCCACAGTACATGATATCAACAAAAGATTCACAGAATCTGCAGAAATTTCTCTATGCGCCTTGCGGACAGGCCAATGGTCAATATTGGATGCTCTGCGATATTTGGGCCCTCAGACGACACTGCATTAAAAGCAGGCATAATTCTGCAAATGCAATTCACTGCAAGGTTCAGAAACACATCATGTTGCACACCTGATGCCAGTTAAATTAATTACTGCTAAATGTTCTTTCAGCTGATTCTCTCACCTAAATAAATGCTTTTTCAGCCATATTGTGCCTGTGTCCCAACTTTTTGACACCTGTTGCAGCCAGAAAATTTGAAACCACCGCTGTTCTATTTAAGACACGGACAGCGAAGGCCTGTTTGGTCACAATACACGCCTGAAGAGGAGAGGGGACATTTTTTCAAAACGTTATCAGAAAGCACGCTACTGAATCATGGGTCAATTTTTTTGTTTTCAATAAAAAGAGTGAGTCAATTAAAATCAAATTAAATAATAAAAAAATATAAAAAGCAGCACGTTTTACCTGGATATGTTTCATGAATAGCACGGACTGGAGAAACACCACGTAGGATATGGTGAGCAGATGATTATTAATGGCACTTTTTATATATAGAGAATAAGCTAACGATGCACTCTCCTTCTTTTGATTATCTGACTTCTCAGCGGTATATATCTCGGCAGCTCATTACCTACGCTATTATGTCCAATTCTGCTCGCATTCACTTTTATTCTATCACCCCTTGGTGAAATTCGATTTCCATAATGATGTGGAGAAAAAAACTAGACTACCTAAAGCCTCCTTTCTCCTGCAAAGTTGGCTTATCATCCAGTCATTGCTGAACAAAACCTGTAGTGCTTACGTAATTTGTATATGCTTGACTTTATTTGTCAAAATGTTTAATTCCTGTCGCGTTGTTGTTCTGTGAAAAACCACTGGTAATTTGCCTGAAATATGATTTCCCATCTTCTCTTAAAAACTTTTAGTTTTTACTGACATTTTTTGATAAATATTTAAAGTTTTTGAAAATTATCAGTTTTGATTTTTATCATTTTGGCACTAGCTTTCACTTACAAATACCGTATTGTTCTCCCGGAAATCCCCTTGGAAAAGTGGGGACTTTTTTTTTCGTGGGCTAGGCTTCTTAAACAGTCAAAATCAGTCATCCTGTGTGTGGGATTTTATGGTCTATAGTCAGTATACGTTCACAACAATAGATGGCGCTAAACAACAGCCTGCCTTGTTTTATTTTTTTTTTCTATAAATATGTTTTATCAGTATTTTCAAAGTAATTTTCGGGATTATTATTATTCTTTAACAGATTAAAACAAGATTTTGTCATCAAAAACCCCATTTTTCCAAAATATGTCTTGAGAAAGGGGGTCGTCTCATATCCAGGATTGTCTTATATTCGGAAACACACGGCATGTCCTTGTTTGAAAAAGTGCCCTAGAGCACAGTGACAAACTGGTCCATAAATGGAATGAGGATCCGGGGTCTTCAATCCAAATCAAGCAGAAGCACACCTGATAAACTAATGTAATCATTAATGTAATAGATTCTACCCTAAAGGAGGAACTCATCACACTTTTGTTGTTGGTCTGGATGATACTCCCCCTGTATCCAGAACAAATAATACAGACATATAGGCATGGCAGAGGTTTGCGCCTACCGTGCCCCTTCTAGTTTTCAAAACGAGCAGCTGCTCAGACGGGCATTAGGGCTATTTCTTGTACTCAACAAAGGCATGGAAGTTAATAAGTCTGTTCTGGAGCTCTAGTGGCCCACCAGGTCCGTGGCTTAACCCCTGGTTTCTAGTGACATGGAAGCAACAGGGAGTATTGCTACTCCCCCTGGATGGGATGCTAGTCCAACCCGGTTCTTATCAGCTCTTAGCCAGGTTTTCCTGACAATTTTGTTGGTACCCATTTGTACACCTGATAGAGTGAGGCAGTGTGTGGAAGAAGTGGTTTAAGAACACATTGTTGCAGGCTAATGCAAGGACTTGAACACAGAATCTTTACATCCTAAGTCAAGTCACATATTTCTCACCACTGCGCTTAACGCTGCTCAACATGGCATGGATGACGGGAAATATGACTGCATCCTTTTTATTGATAAAAATGCACAAACCTAGTGTAATACTTTTGCTGTGAGATGTTTCACTGGTGACAGCATTTCAAAGTCCTTTAAGAATTGAAGGACAAAAGAGTGTTTTGCCAAGATTCTTTCATTTTTGTTGCTTTTATATTGCAGAATGATGATAATAAGAACAAAAGGGAATCTTTCCCTAAATTTATACATCAGTTGTGGGCTTTGCGCTTCATTGTGGGAGAAAAGCAAGAGGAACTAAATAGCACCCGCATCCCCAGGTGTGCTCACCCATTCAAGTGCCTAATCAGACCCTACACAGCTTAGCTACCCAGATCAGACATTTTTTGGACGGTGTGATGTAAGCCAGATGTCAACCAACTAATTCAAGTTAAATAGTTACAAAATATAAGCGAAAGGATCTAAGACCAAAATGCCCGAGGGAGCTTGGATTTCAGATTGCTTCCTGCCTGCTGCTTGTCTGCTTGTCCTGCCTGGCAAGCTATTCACACCTTTTGTTGTTTCTGGAGGCAGCCTGACAAAGGGCAACAAACAACTTCCACAGCGATTGCTTTTCACATATGATTGTCTTGTTTGCTGTTGGTATTCGCACATTTGCTGGATCGAAGGAAGCTCCATAAAATAAACGACAAATTACTAAAACAACATTTCAAATATTTTTTTATCAGACAGTAAAGTCAAGACAAGGTTGGTCTAAGAATGTTTCTACATAGCATTACTAATTAAGCCAAGCATTGCCGAGTTCGACAAATTACAATTCTCCTTCCACAAGTCGCCATTGAGGTGGAAATGGTCAATAATATGTATTCCTCCGATTTCAGAATGCGTACGCTTTCTTTAGACTCTTTTTCCAGCAGAGCTTTGGAATCTAACAGGAGAAGTTTGATCATCTTGCAGATGAACAGGATAGAATTAGCCAAACTTGAATTCTGCATTTTAATTGGATCATTGATGCGACTTCACCGTCCATTCACTGAAAAAAATGGGGAAGACGTAAGAACAAACGGAAACAGCCAATCCAGATCTGACAGGTAACGATTCGTTACTAAATGACAATTAATGAGTCCAAACGCACTGTATGGTGGTCTAGTGATAGGGCAACATGCTTTTAAATTGCTGCAGAGGGAAACAATTTGACTGAACAATTAATCAACCTAAACAATCAATAGGTTCCTCATTGAAACCGTCTGCACATGGTTGCAAACCAACAATTTATTTTGACAAACAAATATATTTTAAACCTGTTTCATATTGTGTTCATTTTATTAAGTTCAGGCAAAATTACTTTGAAAGAATTCAAACACTCCAAGTGTCAGGTAAACTCAAAATGGAGCTTAAAGATTTATTAAGAGTCTAATTGACCTTAGAAATGTTTTTAACTTTGAAAATCTCACAATATGGAACAAGAGCCATCAGGGTTTGACATTTTTCGCAAAAGTTTTCCAAAACCCCAAGGGAAAAGGAC
>JAFJMP010000248.1:0-21421 GCA_029692085.1 Gymnothorax javanicus | reverse complement strand
TGAGATGTATGTGCTGGGTATATATACAGAAAGCTCAGGTGATGGACTGAGATGTATGTGCTGGGTATATATATACAGAAAGCTCAGGTGATGGACTGAGATGTATGTGCTGGGTATATATACAGAAAGCTCAGGTGATGGACTGAGATGTATGTGCTGGGTATATATATACAGAAAGCTCAGGGGATGGACTGAGATGTATGTGCTGGGTATATATACAGAAAGCTCAGGTGATGGACTGGGCTGACTGGGATGTATGTGCTCAGGGATGGACTGAGATGTATGTGCTGGGTATATATACAAAAGCTCAGGGATGGACTGAGATGAGATGTATGTTGGGTATATATACAGAAAGCTCAGGTGATGGACTGAGATGTATGGACTGGTATATATATACAGAAAGCTCAGGGTGATGGACTGAGATGTATGTGCTGGGTATATATACAGAAAGCTCAGGGGATGGACTGAGATGTATGTGCTGGGTATATATACAGAAAGCTCAGGTGATGGACTGAGATGTATGTGCTGGGTATATATACAGAAAGCTCAGGGATGGACTGAGATGTATGTGCTGGGTATATATACAGAAAGCTCAGGTGATGGACTGAGATGTATGTGCTGGGTATATATACAGAAAGCTCAGGTGATGGACTGAGATGTATGTGCTGGGTATATATACAGAAAGCTCAGGTGATGGACTGAGATGTATGTGCTGGGTATATATACAGAAAGCTCAGGTGATGGACTGAGATGTATGTGCTGGGTATATATACAGAAAGCTCAGGGGATGGACTGAGATGTATCCGCTGGGTATATATACAGAAAGCTCAGGTGATGGACTGAGATGTATGTGCTGGGTATATGCTGAAAGCTCATATGGGACTGAGATGTATGTGCTCAGGTGCTCAGGCGATGGACTGAGATGTATGCGCTGGGTATATTTACAGAAAGCTCAGTTGGTGGACTTTAATGTATGCGCTGTGTATATATACAGAAAGCTAATGTGATTCACTGAGATCTATGCGCTGGGTATATATACAGAAAGCTCATGTGATGGACTGAGATGTATGTGCTGGGTATATATACAGAAAGCTCATGGACTGAGATGGACTGAGATGATGGACTGAGATGTATGTGCTGGGTATATATACAGAAAGCTCAGGTGATGGACTGAGATGTATGCTGGGTATATATACAGAAAGCTCATGTGATGGACTGAGATGATATGCGCTGGATATATATATACAGAAAGCTCAGGTGATGGACTGTAGATGTATGTGGCTGGTATATATACACAGAAAGCTCAGGGATGGACTGAGATGTATGTGCTGGGTATATATACAGAAAGCTCAGGTGATGGACTGAGATATATGATGCTGGGTATATATACAGAAAGCTCAGGTGATGGACTGAGATGTATGTGCTGGGTATATATACAGTAAAGCTCAGGGGATGGACTGAGATGTATGTGCTGGGTATATATACAGAAAGCTCAGGTGATGGACTGAGATGTATGTGCTGGGTATATATAGTAAGCTCAGGTGATGGGACTGCGCTGGGTATATATACAGAAATGATGGACTGAGATGGGTATATATACAGAAAGCTCAGGTGATGGACTGAGATGTATGTGCTGGGTATATATACAGAAAGCTCAGGTGATGGACTGAGATGTATGCACTGGGTATATATACAGAAAGCTCAGGGGATGGACTGAGATATATGTGCTGGGTATATATACAGAAAGCTCAGGTGATGGACTGAGATGTATGTGCTGGGTATATATACAGAAAGCTCAGGTGATGGACTGAGATGTATGTGCTGGGTATATATACAGAAAGCTCAGGTGATGGACTGAGATGTATGTGCTGGGTATATATACAGAAAGCTCAGGGGATGGACTGAGATGTATGTGCTGGGTATATATACAGAAAGCTCAGGTGATGGACTGAGATGTATGTGCTGGGTATATATACAGAAAGCTTAGGGGATGGACTGAGATGTATGTGCTGGGTATATATACAGAAAGCTCAGGTGATGGACTGAGATGTATGTGCTGGGTATATATACAGAAAGCTCAGGTGATGGACTGAGATGTATGTGCTGGGTATATATACAGAAAGCTCAGGTGATGGACTGAGATGTATATGCTGGGTATATATACAGAAAGCTCAGGTGATGGACTGAGATGTATGTGCTGGGTATATATACAGAAAGCTCAGGTGATGGACTGAGATGTATGTGCTGGGTATGCATACAGAAAGCTCAGGTGATGGACTGTGAGAAAGCTCAGGGATGGACTGAGATGTATATATGCGCTGGGTATATATAGAAAGCTCAGGTGATGGACTGAGATGTATGCTGCTATATATATACAGAAAGCTCAGGTGATGGACTGAGATGTATGTGCTGGGTATATATACAGAAAGCTCAGGTGATGGACTGAGATGTATGTGCTGGGTATATATACAGAAAGCTCAGGTGATGGACTGAGATGTATGTGCTGGGTATATATACAGAAAGCTCAGGTGATGGACTGAGATGTATGTGCTGGGTATATATACAGAAAGCTCAGGTGATGGACTGAGATGTATGTGCTGGGTATATATACAGAAAGCTCAGGTGATGGACTGAGATGTATGTGCTGGGTATATATACAGAAAGCTCAGGTGATGGACTGAGATGTATGTGCTGGGTATATATACAGAAAGCTCAGGGACTGATAGATGTATGCGCTGGGTATATATACAGAAAGCTCAGGATGGACTGAGATATATGCTGGGTATATATACAGAAAGCTCAGGTGATGGACTGAGATGTATGTGCTGGGTATATATACAGAAAGCTCAGTTGATGGACTGAGATATATGTGCTGGGTATATATACAGAAAGCTCAGGGAATGGACTGAGATGTATGTGCTGGGTATATATACAGAAAGCTCTTGTGATGGACTGAGATGTACACGCTGGGTATATATACAGAAAGCTCAGGTGATGGACTGAGATGTATGTGCTGGGTATATATACAGAAAGCTCAGGGACTGAGATGTATGTGCTGGGTATATATACAGAAAGCTCAGGTGATGGACTGAGATGTATGTGCTGGATATATATACAGGAAGCTCAGGTGATGGACTGAGATGTATCTGCTGGGTATATATGCAGAAAGCTCAGGGAATGGACTGAGATGTATGTGCTGGGTATATATACAGAAAGCTCAGGTGATGGACTGAGATGTATGTGCTTGGTATATATACAGAAAGCTCAGGGATGGACTGAGATCTATGTGCTGGGTATATATACAGTAAGCTCAGGGACTGAGATGTATGTGCTGGGTATATGAGCAGCGAGAAACTGTTTATAAACTGTAGATGTATGTGCTGGGTATACGTTCCAGAAACCATGTGATGGACCATGATGGGTCACTGGGATATACACAGAAGGCTCCACGACTTGAACAGGAAATGTATCCCTGGGAGGGCCTGCAGCCTTTTTTTTGATGGGGAGATGTATGTGCTGGATAAGAATAAGAAAGATCAGGTGATGGACTAAGACCCAGTAATGCATATAATGAAATTAATGATGGACTGAGATTGCTGCTGGCTGATGAGGACTGTGTATCTAAATGATGGACTTCAGATTTATGTGGCCTGGGTATATATACGAAGGGCCTGGGGATGGACTGTCCTATGTGCTGATTTTACACAACTGATGTATGTGCAGTTAGAAAGCTCAGGTGCAGCCTGCTGTTTACCTGTGTTCAGTGTGTGGACTCTGATGTATGTACTTTTTGTTCACTGTGTGGACTGAGATGTTTGCTGTTTACCTGTGTTCATGGTGGACTGTTCACTATGTGCTGGGTATATGTTCAGTGTGTGTGTGATGGTCTGCCATTTACCTGTGTTCAGTGTGTGTGGACTGAGATGTATTACCTGTGTTCAGTGTGTGTTCATGGTCTGAGATTTACCTGTGTTCAGTGTGTGTTCAGTCTGCTGTTTACCTGTGTTCAGTGTGTGTGTTATGGACTGTTTAGCTGTGTTCAATGTGTGTGTTCTGTCTGCTGTTCACCTGTGTTCAGTGTGGTGTGTGTGTGTGTGTGTGTTCACTCTGCTGGTTTACCTGTTTTCAGTGTGTGTTCAGCCTGCTGTGGACCTGTGTTCACTGTGCATGTTCAGTCTGCCGATTGCCTGAGTTCAATGTGTGTGTTCAGTTTGCCGTTTGCCTGTGTTCAATGTGTATTCAGTCTGCTGTTTATCTGAACAGGATTATCGTGATATTTTTGTAAGAGAGCACATTGATGGAAAAAAAATGAGCGCTATCCCCTCATGGGACTGAGCTATTGGAAATCTAAAGCTAATGGACAATCAGAGATCATAGTATTATGTCTTACATGATTTAATGGATTAATGTCACATGTCTGTAAGGATATTAGTGTAGTTATGTGCTGGATGGAGCTTCTGTAAGTTGTGGTACACTGACTATTTAAGAAAGGTTACATTTGTAGATATTTCTGTCTAATTCTATGTTTGCATATTTGGAAGATCATGTTGTTTTTTTTTGGAAATAGTAATACCACCTGGGAACTGGGACACTGTGCATAAGGTTTTTTTGTATTTTTGCAAATTTCTTTTTTGAGAGAACTGAAATGTCTATACATGTGTACTTAAGAAAGTGTGTGTGTGTGTGTGTGTGTGTGTGTGTGTGTATGGGAAATGTCTATATATATATATATATATATATATATTTGTTTTGTATTTCCCAGTGGAAACAATTCAATCTGTGAGTTCAGCAAGGCCAACTTCACATTTTTCAAAATTGGGGATTTTCAGGCTTTTTACTTTTTAATCCCTTTGCGCCAAGGCCAAATTTGGCTATTTATGCACAACCCTATTAAATGCTTGATTCTTGTATATACTCCTGTTGGATATTATTCTGAGGGTTACAGTATGTGATAAACAAAAAAAAAAAACACTAGTTTTGTTTATTTATCTCGCTATTTTTTCTCAGGTGATTTTAATTTCTCTTTGTATTTCCAGCCAGCTCATATTTATTTATTTATTTATTTATTTATTATTTTTTACCGATGACCCTGAAGTTAAACCTTTTTTTTCATTTGCTTGTTTGATGGACAAGTTGTAATGCAATATAAAGTTCAGGTGATGCCCTGAGGATTCACTGTTATAATTTTTAACAAACTGAATATGATGGAAATAATTTTGAGCAATATTTTAAAAATATTTTTTTGCATTTTTGAAGATGTATGAGATCAGGTTTCCATCGGTTAGTTTAAACAATGGTTTTGCTCATGACTGGCTATGTGCTTTAATACAGAAAGGCAGGAGATGGACCCTCATTGTGATGCATGGACTTAAGAGTTACTATTATGAGATTATTATTATTATTATTATGAGGGCATTATGGATTATATAATGATCATAGATTATAAAATATGATTATTTTATGATTTGACAGACTGCCATTTTGAGGGCTGTGAGTGTTTGGGAAGCCAGGTGATGGAGAGGTGTCTTATGTGGCTTCCTTTTTCAAAGCCAAGTAAGATTTAATGCACAGATGAAGAAAACTTATGGTCTTGGGTTTATGATCCCTGAAATTTATTGTTTTAACTGTCAGCCATTTTTCAGTCCTCAGTATTTCTTTTTTAATAATTTCAATGCAGAATTTTCATGCAGATTTTTTTATGTTTGCAGCTCCTTTTCTCAACCAAAGTCATGAAAATAAACTGAAATACAATGGAATACTAAATGCTGCAAGTGTCTTGTCTCACTTGAGCCATATTCCCCCTCTATGAAGCTTAAACTTGAATTATAAAGCATTAAATAGGGTAATATACAAATAGCATATTGGGCTGAGATGTATGTGCTGGGTTAATATAAAATTAGCATTAGGCCTGGACTTTTATGAGCTCAAGTGCAAATTTTACAAACCCCTCACCCAAATGAGCTGAGATAAAATGTTCAATAGCTTGTGTACAAACAAGGTTGGACTGAGATGTATGTGCAAGTAAAAACAAAATTAAAGTCTATGGTTACCAACTCACCCTGGATAAATGATGACATTGTGCGTTCAGGTATTTTAAAAGATACTGCAGGAAAACTGTGAAAAATGGAAAGTATACAAACCTCCATGTGGACTGAGATTACCAGCTGTGGTCTGTTCAAGAAGGTCATTGATGGACTGGATCTGATCTGCTGGATTATTCTAAATAGCTCTCTCTGTACTGGATGTGTCCCTGGCTATTTCAAGACTGCATGTGTTTACCCTGTTCTTAAAAAACCAAATCTTGATCCTTCTGTCTTAAATAATTTTAAACCTATCTCAGAAACTGCCAGTCATTTCCAAAATTCTGGGAGAAAGTGGGTGTGTACACAACTTCTCGATGGACTGGAGAAAACAATGTCTTTGAAAAAATTCCAATCTGGTTTTAGGACTGAGATGTATGTGCTGGGTATATACACAAAAAGCTTAGGGGATGGACTGAGATGTATGTGCTGGGTATATATACAGAAAGCTCAGGTGATGGACTGAGATGTATGCGCTGGGTATATATACAGAAAGCTCCGGTGATGGACTGAGATGTATGTGCTGGGTATATATACAGAAAGCTTAGGTGATGGGCTGAGATGTATGTGCTGGGTATGCATACAGAAAGCTCAGGTGATGGACTGAGATGTGTGTGCTGGGTATATATAAAAAAAGCTTAGGGGATGGACTGAGATGTATGTACTGGGTATATATACAGAAAGCTCAGGTGATGGACTGAGATGTATGCGCTGGGTATATATACAGAAAGCTCAGGTGATGGACTGAGATGTATGTGCTGGGTATATATACAGAAAGCTTAGGCGATGGGCTGAGATGTAAGTGCTGGGTATGCATACAGAAAGCTCAGGTGATGGACTGAGATGTATGCGCTGGGTATATTTACAGAAAGCTCAGTTGGTGGACTTTAATGTATGCGCTGTGTATATATACAGAAAGCTAATGTGATTCACTGAGATCTGTGCGCTTGGTATATATGCAGAAAGCTCATGTCAAGGACTGAGATGTATGTGCTGGGTATATTTACAGAAAGCTCAGTTGGTGGACTTTAATGTATGCGCTGTGTATATATACAGAAAGCTAATGTGATTCACTGAGATCTATGCGCTGGGTATATATGCAGAAAGCTCATGTCAAGGACTGAGATGTATGTGCTGGGTATATATACAGAAAGCTCAGGTGATGGACTGAGATGTATGCGCTGGGTATATATACAGAAAGCTCAGGTGATGGACTGAGATGTATGTGCTGGGTATATATACAGAAAGCTCAGGGGATGGACTGAGATATATGTGCTGGGTATATATACAGAAAGCTCAGGTGATGGACTGAGATGTATGTAAGCTCAGGGGTATATATACAGAAAGCTCAGGGATGGACTGAGATGTATGCTGCTGGGTATATATACAGAAAGCTCAGGGTGATGGACTGAGATATATGTGCTGGGTATATACAGAAAGCTCAGGTGATGGACTGAGATGTATATGTGCTGGGTGATATATATACAGAAAGCTCAGGTGATGGACTGAGATGTATGTGCTGGGTATATATACAGAAAGCTCAGGTGATGGACTGAGATGTATGTGCTGGGTATATATACAGAAAGCTCAGGTGATGGACTGTGATGGACTGGGTATATATGCTCAGGTGATGGACTGAGATGTATGTGCTGGGTATATATACAGAAAGCTCAGGTGATGGACTGAGATATATATGCTGATGGACTGAGATGTATGTGCTGGGTATATATACAGAAAGCTCAGGTGATGGACTGAGATGTATGCACTGGGACTGAGATGTATGCGCTGGGTATATATCAGGGGATGGACTGAGATATGCTGGGTATATATACAGAAAGCTCAGGTGATGGACTGAGATGTATGTGCTGGGTATATATACAGAAAGCTCAGGTGATGGACTGAGATGTATGTGCTGGGTTTATATACAGATAGCTCAGGTGATGGACTGAGATGTATGTGCTGGGTATATATGCAGAAAGCTCAGGGATGGACTGGGTGTATATGCAGAAAGCTCAGATGGACTATGTATATGCTGGGTATATATACAGAAAGCTCATGTCATGGACTGAGATGTATATGCTGGGTATATATATACAGAAAGCTCAGGTGATGGACTGAGAAGTATGTATGCTGGGTATATACAGAAAGCTCAGGTGATGGACTGAGATGTATGTGCTGGGTATATATACAGAAAGCTCAGGTGATGGACTGAGATGTATGTGCTGGGTATATATGCTCAGGGATGGACTGAGATGTATGTGCTGGGTATATATACAGAAAGCTCAGGTGATGGACTGAGATGTATGTGCTGGGTATATATACAGAAAGCTCATGTGGACTGGACTGAGATATGGACTGAGATGTATGTATATATACAGAAAGCTCAGGTGATGGACTGAGATATATGGACAGATATAGCTGGGTGGATATATACAGAAAGCTCAGGTGATGGACTGAGATGTATGTGCTGGGTATATATACAGAAAGCTCAGGTGATGGACTGAGATGATGTATGGGTATATATACAGAAAGCTGGGACTGAGATGTATATGCTGGGTATATATACAGAAAGCTCAGGTGATGGACTGAGATGTATGTGCTGGGTATATATTACAGAAAGCTCAGGTGATGGACTGAGATGTATGTATATATACAGCAAGCTCTGATGGACTGAGTATATGTGCTGGGTATATACAGAAAGCTCAGGTGATGGACTGAGATGTATGTGCTGGGTATATATACAGAAAGCTCAGGTGATGGACTGAGATATATGTGCTGGGTATATATACAGAAAGCTCAGGTGATGGACTGAGATGTATGCGCTGGGTATATATACAGAAAGCTCAGGTGATGGACGGTGATGTATGCGCTGGGTATATATATATACAGAAAGCTCAGGCGATGGACTGAGATGTATGCGCTGGGTATATTTACAGAAAGCTCAGTTCAGGCTTGTGTATATATGGACTGAGATGTATGCTGGGTATATATACAGAAAGCTGGACTCAGATGTATGCTGGGTATATATACAGAAAGCTCAGGTGATGGACTGAGATGTATGTGCTGGGTATGTATACAGAAAGCTCAGGTGATGGACTGAGATGTATGCGCTGGGTATATATACAGAAAGCTCAGGCGATGGACTGAGATGTATGTGCTGGGTATATATATATACAGAAAGCTCAGGCGATGGACTGAGATATATGCGCTGGGTATATATACAGAAAGCTCAGGTGATGGACTGAGATGTATGCGCTGGGTATATATACAGAAAGCTCAGGTGATGGACTGAGATGTATGTGCTGGGTATATATACAGAAAGCTCAGGTGATGGACTGAGATGTATGTGCTGGGTATATACAGAAACAGGTGATGGACTGAAATGCGCTGGGTATATATCAGGTGATGGACTGAGATGTATGTGCTGGGTATATATACAGAAAGCTCAGGTGATGGACTGAGATGTATGTGCTGGGTATATATACAGAAAGCTCAGGTGATGGACTGAGATGTATGTGCTGGGTATATATACAGAAAGCTCAGGTGATGGACTGAGATGTATATATATGTGGACTGGGTATATATACAGAAAGCTCAGGTGATGGACTGAGATGTATGTGCTGGGTATATATACAGAAAGCTCAGGTGATGGACTGAGATGTATGTCTGGGTATATATACAGAAAGCTCAGGTGATGGACTGTATATATTCAGATGTATGGACTGGGTATATATACAGAAAGCTCAGGTGATGGACTGAGATGTATGTGCTGGGTATATATACAGAAAGCTCAGGTGATGGACTGAGATGTATGTGCTGGGTATATATACAGAAAGCTCAGGTGATGGACTGAGATGTATGTGCTGGGTATATATACAGAAAGCTCAGGTGATGGACTGGACTGTAGATGTATGATGGACTGAGATGTATGTGCTGGGTATATACAGAAAGCTCAGGTGATGGACTGAGATGTATGTGCTGGGTATATATACAGAAAGCTCAGGTGATGGACTGAGATGTAAAGGGTATGTATACAGAAAGCAGGTGATGGACTGAGATGTATGTGCTGGGTATATATACAGAAAGCTCAGGTGATGGACTGAGATGTATGCGCTGGGTATATATACAGAAAGCTCAGGGGATGGACTGAGATGTATGTGCTGGGTATATATACAGAAAGCTCAGGTGATGGACTGAGATGTATGTGCTGGGTATATATACAGAAAGCTCATGGGTGATGGACTGAGATGTATGATGCTGGGTATATATACAGAAAGCTCAGGGGATGGACTGAGATGTATGGACTCAGGGGATGGACTGAGATGTATGCGCTGGGTATATATACAGAAAGCTCAGGTGATGGACTGAGATGTATGTGCTGGGTATATATACAGAAAGCTCAGGTGATGGACTGAGATGTATGTGCTGGGTATATATACAGAAAGCTCAGGTGATGGACTGAGATGTATGTGCTGTATATATATATACAGAAAGCTCAGGCGATGGACTGAGATGTATGTGCTGGGTATATATACAGAAAGCTCAGGGGATGGACTGAGATGTATGGACTGGGTATATATACAGAAAGCTCAGGTGATGGACTGAGATGTATATATATATAAAGCTCAGGTGATGGACTGAGATGTATGTGCTGGGTATATATGCAGAAAGCTCAGGTGATGGACTGAGATGTATGTGCTGGGTATATAAACAGAAAGCTCAGGTGATGGACTGAGATGTATGTGCTGGGTATATACAGAAAGCTCAGGGATGGACTGAGATGTATGTGCTGGGTATATATACAGAAAGCTCAGGTGATGGACTGAGATGTATGTGCTGGATATATATATACAGAAAGCTCAGGTGATGGACTGAGATGTATGTGCTGGGTATATATGAAAGAAACATGGACTGAGATGTATGTGCTGGGTATATATCAGGTGATGGACTGAGATGTATGTGCTGGGTATATATATACAGAAAGCTCAGGTGATGGACTGAGATGTATGCGCTGGGTATATATACAGAAAGCTCAGGGGTGGATGGACTGAGATGTATGCGCGCTGGATATATATACAGAAAGCTCAGGTGATGGACTGAGATGTATGTGCTGGGACTGATGGACTGAGATGTATGTGCTGGGTATATATACAGAAAGCTCAGGGGATGGACTGAGATGTATGTGCTGGGTATATATACAGAAAGCTCAGGTGATGGACTGAGATGTATGTGCTGGGTATATATACAGAAAGCTCAGGGGATGGACTGAGATGTATGCGCTGGGTATATATACAGAAAGCTCAGGGATGGACTGAGATATATGTACTGGGTATATATACAGAAAGCTCAGGTGATGGACTGAGATGTATGTGCTGGGTATGTATACAGAAAGCTCAGGTGATGGACTGAGATGTATGTGCTGGGTATATATACAGAAAGCTCAGGCGATGGACTGAGATATATGTGCTGGTATATATAGCTCAGGTGATGGACTGAGATATATGTGCTGGGTATATATACTCAGGTGATGGACTGAGATGTATGTGCTGGGTATGTATACAGAAAGCTCAGGTGATGGACTGAGATGTATGTGCTGGGTATATATACAGAAAGCTCAGGGGATGGACTGAGATATATGAGATGCTAGGTGCGGACTGGGTATATATACAGAAATGGACTGAGATGTAGGGGATGGACTGAGATGTATGTGCTGGGTATATATACAGAAAGCTCAGGTGAAGGACTGTGATGTATGCACTGGGTATATATACAGAAAGCTTAGGGGATGGACTGAGATGTATGTGCTGGGTATATATACAGAAAGCTCAGGTGATGGACTGAGATGTATGTGCTGGGTATATATACAGAAAACTCACGTGATGGACTGAGATGTATGTGCTGGGTATATATACAGAAAGCTCAGGTGACGGACTGAGATGTATGCGCTGGGTATATTTCGAGAAAGCTCAGGCGATGGACTGAGATGTATGTGCTGGGTGTATATACAGAAAGCTCAGGTGATGGACTGAGATGTATGCGCTGGGTATATTTCGAGAAAGCTCAGGCGATGGACTGAGATATATGCGCTGGGTATATTTCGAGAAAGCTCAGGTGATGGACTGAAATGTATGTGCTGGGTATATATACAGAAAGCTCAGGTGATGGACTGAGATGTATGCGCTGGGTATATTTCGAGAAAGCTCAGGCGATGGACTGAGATGTATGTGCTGGGTATATATACAGAAAGCTCAGGGACTGAGATGTATATGCTGGGTATATATACAGAAAGCTCAGGTGCTGGACTGAGATGTATGTGCTGGGTATATATGCGGAAAGCTCAGGTGCTGGACTGAGATGTATGTGCTGGGTATATATACAGACAGCTCAGGTGATGGACTGAGATTTATGCGCTGGGTATATATACAGCAAGCTCAGTTGATGGACTGAGATGTATGTGCTGGGTATATATACACAAAGCTCAGGGACTGAGATGTATGCGCTGGGTATATATACAGAAAGCTCAGGGACTGAGATGTATATGCTGGGTATATATACAGAAAGCTCAGGTGCTGGACTGAGATGTATGTGCTGGGTCTATATGCAGAAAGCTCAGTTGATGGACTGAGATATATGTGCTGGGTATATATACAGAAAGCTCAGGGAATGGAGTGAGATGTATGTGCTGGGTATATATACAGAAAGCTCTTGTGATGGACTGAGATGTACACGCTGGGTATATATATGTAGAAAGCTCAGGGGATGGACTGAGATCTCTGTGCTGGGTATATATACAGAAAGCTCAGGGACTGAAATGTATGTGCTGGGTATATATACAGAAAGCTCAGGTGATGGACTGAGATGTATGTGCTGGATATATATACGGAAGCTCAGGTGATGGACTGCGACGTATCTGCTGGGTATATATGCAGAAAGCTCAGGGAATGGAGTGAGATGTATGTGCTGGGTATATATACAGAAAGCTCTTGTGATGGACTGAGATGTATACACTTGGTATATATATAGAAAGCTCAGGGGATGGACTGAGATCTATGTGCTGGGTATATATACAGTAAGCTCAGGGACTGAGATGTCTGTGCTGGGCACATGAGCAGCGAGAAACTGTTTATAAAGTGTATATTGTAGAAGAGAAGTGCTTTAATACGTTCCAGAAACCATGTGTTTTCCATGCTGGGTCACTGTGATTGACAGTCGAAGGCTCCACGCTTGAACAGGAAATTCTCCCTGGAGGGCGGCAGCCTGCTTTTTTTTTATGGGAGTTACAGTACGATAAGAATAATAAGATTACGGAATTAATTAAGACCCAGTAATGCAATAATGAAATTAATCCTGTTCTAATTGCTGAGGCTGATGAGGACTGTGTATCTAAATGACACTTCAGAGGTTTCTGTGGCCCCTGTAGAGATCGAAGGGCCTGTAAGGATGCGTCCTCTGAGCTGATTTTACACAACTGTGTTCAGTTAGTGTGCAGCCTGCTGTTTACCTGTGTTCAGTGTGTGTGTTCACTCTGCCGTTTACTTTTGTTCACTGTGTGTGTTCTGTTTGCTGTTTACCTGTGTTCAGTGTGCATGTTCACTCTGCCGTTTACCTGTGTTCAGTGTGTGTTCAGTCTGCCATTTACCTGTGTTCAGTGTGTGTTCAGTCTGCTGTTTACCTGTGTTCAGTGTGTGTTCAGTCTGCCATTTACCTGTGTTCAGTGTGTGTTCAGTCTGCTGTTTACCTGTGTTCAGTGTGTGTGTTATGTCCGCTGTTTAGCTGTGTTCAATGTGTGTGTTCTGTCTGCTGTTCACCTGTGTTCAGTGTGTGTGTGTGTGTGTGTGTGTTCACTCTGCTGTTTACCTGTTTTCAGTGTGTGTTCAGCCTGCTGTTTACCTGTGTTCAGTGTGCATGTTCAGTCTGCCGTTTGCCTGTGTTCAATGTGTGTGTTCAGTTTGCCGTTTGCCTGTGTTCAATGTGTATTCAGTCTGCTGTTTATCTGAACAGGATTATCGTGATTTTTGTAAGAGAGCACATTGAAAAAAATGAGCGCTATCCCCTCATGGGACTGAGCTATTGGAAATCTAAAGCTAATGACACAATCAGAGATCATAGTATTATGTCTTACATGATTTAATTCATTAATGTCACATGTCTGTAAGGATATTAGTGTAGTTATGTGCTTTATGGAGCTTCTGTAAGTTGTGGTACACTGACTATTTAATAAAGTTACATTTGTAGATATTTCTGTCTAATTCTATGTTTGCATATTTGTAAGATCATGTTGTTTTTTTTTTGGAAATAGTAATACCACCTGGGAACTGGGACAGTGTGCATAAGGTTTTTGTTTTTTGCAAATTTCTTTTTTGAGAGAAGTGAAACGTCTATACATGTGTACTTAAGAAGTGTGTGTGTGTGTGTGTGTGTGTGTGTGTGTGTGTGTGTGGGTATGTCTATATATATATATATATATATATATATTCGTTTTGTATTTCCCAGTGGAAACAATTCAATCTGTGAGTTCAGCAAGGGCCAACTTCACATTTTTCAAAAATTGGGGATTTTCAGGCTTTTTACTTTTTAATCCCTTTGCGCCAAGGCCAAATTTGGCTATTTATGCACAACCCTATTAAATGCTTGATTCTTGTCACTCCTGTTGGATATTATTCAAGGGGTTACAGTATGTGATGAAAAAAAAAAAAACACTAGTTTTGTTTCTTTCTCGCTATTTTTCTCACTCATTTTAATTTCTCTTTGTTGTTTCCAGCCAGCTCATATTTATTAATTTATTTATTTATTTATTATTTTTTACCGATGACCCTGAAGTTAAACCTTTTTTTTTTTTCATTTGCTTGTTTTTATGCACAAGTTGTAATGCAATATAAAGTTCAGCTGCGGCCCTGAGGATTCACTGTTATAATTTTTAACAAACTGAATATGATTAAAATAATTTTGAGCAATATTTTAAAAATATTTTTTTGCATTTTGAAGATCGCTGAGATCAGGTTTCCATCGGTTAGTTTAAACAATGGTTTGCTCGCGCGCTTTCACTTCGGGCAGGAGCAGCCCTCATTCTGATGCAGTTAAGAGTTACTATTATTATTATTATTATTATTATTATTATGAGGGCATTATGATTATATAATGATCATAGATTATAAAATATGATTATTTTATGATTTGACAGTGCGCCATTTTGAGGGCTGTGAGTGTTTGGGAAGCCACCTAGAGAGGTGTCTTATGTGGCTTCCTTTTTCAAAGCCAAGTAAGATTTAATGCACAGATGAAGAAAACTTGTGGTCTTGGAGTTTATGATCCCTGAAATTTATTGTTTTAACCGTCAGCCATTTTTCAGTCCTCAGTATTATTTTTTAATAATTTCAATGCAGAATTTTCATGCAGATTTTTTTATGTTTGCAGCTCCTTTTCTCAACCAAAGTCATGAAAATAAACTGAAATACAATGGAATACTAAATGCTGCAAGTGTCTTGTCTCAGTTGAGCCATATTCCCCCTCTCTATGAAGCTTAAACTTGAATTATAAAGCATTAAATAGGGTAACGCATAAATAGCATATTTGGCTTCTGCGCAAAGGGGTTAATATAAAATTAGCATTAGGCCTACTTCTTTTATGAGCTCAAGTGCAAATTTTGCGTAAACCCCTCACCCAAATGAGCTGTTAAAAATGTTCAATAGCTTGTGTCAAACAACCTTAGATTCAGTTGCCCCAAGTAAAACAAAATTAAAGTCTATGGTTACCAACTCACCCTGGATAAATGATGACATTCGTTCTTTTAAAAGATACTGCAGGAAAATTGAACAAAAATGGAAAGCGACAAACCTCCATGTTCATTACCAGCTGTGGTCTGTTCAAGAAGGTCATTGAGACTATTGGCTCTGATCTGCTGATTATTCTAAATAGCTCTCTCTGTACTGGATGTGTCCCTGGCTATTTCAAGACTGCATGTGTTTACCCTGTTCTTAAAAAATCAAATCTTGATCCTTCTGTCTTAAATAATTTTAAACCTATCTCGAAACTGCCAGTCATTTCCAAAATTCTGGAGAAAGTGGTGTGTACACAACTTCTCGATGTAGTGGAGAAAAAACAATGTCTTTGAAAAAAATTCCAATCTGGTTTTAGACAACACCACAGTACAGAAACTGCCCCTCTGAGGGTTATGAACACTGTAGACCACTCTATTTTAATTGACAGATTGAGAGATTGGGTTGGTATCTCTGGGACTGCTTTGGAGTAGTTTCTTCATATCTGTCCAACAGATCCCCTTTTTGTCGCTGTTGGTGATCATGTATCTTCCACATCTTTAATCAAAATGTGGCATACCTCAGGTTCTATCCTTGGGCCTATTCTCTTTTATTGTATTTGCTGCCATTAGGCCATGCAATTTGTCAGTATGGTATTTTTTTTCACTGCTATGCCGATGATACCCAGCTTTACCTCTCATGTAAGCCTGATAATGTTAGTAAGTTGGCTCTTTTGCATGACTGCATCAATGACATTAAATCTTGGACGTCCGATAACTTTCTCCAGTTAAATTCTGAAAAACAGAGGTCCTTATCATTGGCCCGAGCCGTCATTAAAACTAATCCAATCTAACTTAGGGCCTTTTAGCTCCTTACCTTAAATTCCTTTCAAGAAATTTTGGAGTTTTATTTGACTCAAACTTAAACCTTGAACAGCACATTAAAAACTGGTTCAGTTGTGCTTTACCAACTTAGAAATATTGCAAAACTAAGATCAGCCTTGTAGTTTAAGGACACTGAGCGTATTATACATGCTTTCATTTCATCTCCCTTGGACTACTGTAATGCCCGCTTTCGTGCCTCAACCAGAGGACATTGTCTCGCCTCCAGATTGTACAGAACTCAGCTGCCCGACTTCTGACAAGGACAGCAGCTATGTCCCGTATCACCTCGGTGCTGGCCTCATTACACTGGTTGCCCGTAGAATTTTAGAATTCATGTCAAACTTTTATTAATCACATACAGAGCACTACATGGTTTTGCACCTGAATACATTACAGAGCTGCTAAATCCCTACGAAACACCGAGGCCTCTCAGATCCGCTGGCCAGGCTGTTCCAGAGTCTAGGTTAAAGTGCAAGGGGGGACCGTGCCGATGCAGTAATGGCCCTAGACTCTGGAACAGTCTACCACCCGTCAGATCAGCTGAATCAGTGTCCATTTTTAAAAACACGTCTTAAAACACATTTTTATCAGCAGGCTTTTCCTGGGTCTTAACTAATTTTTATTGGGGTTTTTGTTTTATTTTTTACTTTTTTTTATTTATTTTAATGATGTTTTTACTCCTTTTGTACAGTACTCCTACTCCTGTTTGTTTTACTTTGTGTAAAAGCGCTTTTGTGCTCCTGCTGGAAAAGTGCTATATAAAAAATAAAAATAAAGTTAGTATTCTTCCAGTAGATGTCCTTGTTTTTGTACTGCCCCAGGCTACATGCCTGAGAAGATTCCATGTCTTCATCCATCTCTTGTCCTTAATAAATAAGTCTTCAAAAGTGCACTGAGACCACTTCTGCGCCCAGCTGCCTTGTAGAACTTCATAATACTAATTGAAGAGTCATTTTCTTTGTCCAGTTCTAGGCTTTCTGTAAGCTTCTCTTATTTACAAGTTGGGATGGAATGTTGTAGATAGTTGACGGAAAAGAGTGAGACTTGATTGAATGTCCCAAGCATTGACATATCTTCGTTGAGAAAAATAATAATTCTTGATAAAAGGTTAGCCACCAACCAAACACTATCAACCAAAGGGTTAGCCATAAACCGAACATAATCAACCAAAGGGTTAGCCATAAACCGAACATTATCAACCAAAGGGTTAGCCATAAACCGAACACTATCAACCAAAGGGTTAGCCATAAACAGAACACCATCAACCAAAGGATTAGTCATAAACTGAACATTATCAACCAAAGGGTTAGCCATAAATCGAACATTATCAACCAAAAGAGTTAGCCATAAACCGAACACTATCAACCAAAGGGTTAGTCATAAACCGAACATTATCAACCAAAGAGTTAGCCATAAACCGAACACTATCAACCAAAGGGTTAGTCATAAACCGAACATTATCAACCAAAGTGTTAGCCATAAACCGAACATTATCAACCAAAGGGTTTGCCATAAACCGAACGCTATCAGCAAAGGGTTAGCCATAAACCGAACACTATCAACCAAAGGGTTAGCCATAAACCGAACATTATCAACCAAAGGGTTAGCCATAAACCGAAAAATTATCAACCAAAAAGGTTAGCCATAAACCAAACACTATCAACCAAAGGGTTAGCCATAAACCGAACACTATCAACCAAAGGGTTTGCCATAAACCAAATGCTATCAACCAAAGGGTTAGCCATAAACCGAACACTATCAACCAAAGGGTTAGCCATAAACCGAACATTATCAACCAAAGGGTTAGCCATAAACCGAACATTATCAACCAAAGGGTTAGCCATAAACCGAACATTATCAACCAAAGGGTTAGCCATAAACCAAACACTATCAACCAAAGGGTTTTCCATAAACCAAACACTATCAACCAAAGGGTTAGCCATAAACCAAACACTATCAACCAAAGGGTTAGCCATAAACCAAACAATATCAACCAAAGGGTTTGCCATAAACCAAACACTATCAACCAAAGGGTTAGCCATAAACTGAACACTATCAACCAAAGGGTTTGCCATAAACCGAACACTATCAACCAAAGGGTTAGCCATAAACCAAACACTATCAACCAAAGGGTTTGCCATAAACCGAACACTATCAACCAAAGGGTTAGCCATAAACCGAACATCAGCATTAGGGAGAATTCAGGCTGAGACTAAGAGGCAGGTTCATCAGACAGAGAGGCAGGTTCATCATCAGACATAGAGGCAGGTTCATCATCAGACATAGCGGCAGGTTCATCATCAGACATAGCGGCAGGTTCATCATTAGACATAGCGGCAGGTTCATCATCACACAAAGAGGCAGGTTCATCATCAGACAGAGAGGAAGGTTCATCATCAGACAGAGAGGCAGGTTCATCATCAGACATAGGGGCAGGTTCATCATCACACAGAGAGGCAGGTTCATCATCATACAGAGAGGCAGGTTCATCATCAGACAGAGAGGCAGGTTCATCATCAGACAGAGAGGCAGGTTCATCATCAGACATAGAGGCAGGTTCATCATTAGACATAGAGGCAGGTTCATCATCAGACATAGAGGCAGGTTCATCATCAGACATAGAGGCAGGTTCATCATCAGACAGAGAGGCAGGTTCATCATCAGACATAGAGGCAGGTTCATCATTAGACATAGAGGCAGGTTCATCATTAGACAGAGAGGCAGGTTCATCATCAGACAGAGAGGCAGGTTCATCATCAGACAGAGAGGCAGGTTCATCATCAGACATAGAGGCAGGTTCATCATTAGACATAGAGGCAGGTTCATCATCAGACAGAGAGGCAGGTTCATCATCAGACAGAGAGGCAGGTTCATCATCATACAGAGAGGCAGGTTCATCATTAGACATAGAGGCAGGTTCATCATTAGACATAGAGGCAGGTTCATCATCAGACAGAGAGGCAGGTTCATCATCAGACAGAGAGGCAGGTTCATCATCATAGACATAGGCAGGTTCATCATCAGACAGAGAGGCAGGTTCATCATTAGACAGAGAGGCAGGTTCATCATCAGACAGAGAGGCAGGTTCATCATCAGACATAGAGGCAGGTTCATCATCAGACAGAGAGGCAGGTTCATCATCAGACATAGAGGCAGGTTCATCATCAGACAGAGAGGCAGGTTCATCATCAGACATAGAGGCAGGTTCATCATCAGACATAGAGGCAGGTTCATCATCAGACAGAGGCAGGTTCATCATCAGACAGAGAGGCAGGTCATCATCAGACAGAGAGGCAGGTTCATCATCAGACATAGAGGCAGGTTCATCATCAGACATAGAGGCAGGTTCATCATCAGACAGAGAGGCAGGTTCATCATCAGACAGAGAGGCAGGTTCATCATCAGACAGAGAGGCAGGTTCATCATCAGACAGAGAGGCAGGTTCATCATCAGACAGAGAGGCAGGTTCATCATTAGAGGCAGGTTCATCAGACAGAGAGGAAGGTTCATCATCAGACAGAGAGGCAGGTTCATCATCAGACAGAGAGGCAGGTTCATCATCACACAGAGAGGCAGGTTCATCATCACACAGAGAGGCAGGTTCATCATCATACAGAGAGGCAGGTTCATCATCAGACAGAGAGGCAGGTTCATCATTAGACAGAGAGGCAGGTTCATCATCAGACATAGAGGCAGGTTCATCATTAGACAGAGAGGCAGGTTCATCATCAGACATAGAGGCAGGTTCATCATCAGACATAGAGGCAGGTACATCATTAGACATAGAGGCAGTTTCATCATCAGACATAGCGGCAGGTTCATCATCAGACAGAGAGGCAGGTTCATCATCAGACATAGCGGCAGGTTCATCATCAGACATAGAGGCAGGTTCATCATCAGACATAGAGGCAGGTTCATCATCAGACATAGAGGCAGGTTCATCATCACACAGAGAGGCAGGTTCATCATCAGACATAGCGGCAGGTTCATCATTAGACATAGCGGCAGGTTCATCATCAGACGTAAGAGGCAGTTTCTAAATCATCAGACACAGAGGCAGTGGTTCATCATCAGACAGAGAGGCAGGTTCATAATCAGACATAGCGGCAGGTTCATCATTAGACATAGCGGCAGGTTCATCATCAGACATAGCTGCAGGTTCATCATCAGACATAGCGGCAGGTTCATCATCGAACGCATGGCGGCAGGTTCATCATCGTGGACAGAGGCAGGTTCATCATCAGACAGAGAGGCAGGTTCCATCATCAGACATAGCGGCGGGTTCATCACAGATATAGCGGCAGGTTCATCATCAGACATAGAGGCAGGTTCATCATCAGACAGAGACGCAGGTTCATCATCAGACATAGCAGGTTCATCGTTAGACATAGAGGCAGGTTCATCATCAGACATAGCTGACAGTTTCATCATCAGACATAGAGGCAGTTTCATCATCAGACATAGAGGCAGGTTCATCATCAGACATAGAGGCAGGTTCATCATCAGACAGAGAGGCAGGTTCATAATAATCAGGTTCATCATAGACGGCAGGTTCATCATCAGACATAGCGGCAGGTTCACATCAGACATAGAGGCAGGTCTACTATCAGACATCAGAATGGGGAGTTTTGCAGGCAGGTCTATCAGCAAGGGACATAGAAGGCAGGTTCATCATCAATGGGGACATTAAAGCGGGAGGTTC
>JAFJMP010000247.1:0-21597 GCA_029692085.1 Gymnothorax javanicus | reverse complement strand
CAGATTATGAAGGTGTCAAAATAAAGTTCTACCCTATTCCTCGTGTACTTGCATTGGTATTACTATTGTTTGGTGTCAGACACCTTTTCGGAGCAATATGGACCCCATGTCCATATTGCCTCAATGTCAGGGTCCATATTAGACACATGGTGGGGAATATGGACACAGTGAGGGATTTCATGATACCCTCCGTGGTGGAGCCATCTGCAGAGATACATTTCTCATATTACGCAGATATGTTGCAAGCCTAGGGGTCTAATAGATCAACCACTTATGAATTGTGGCGAGCCCTTTATCTAGGCTACAGCTCGTGACAACCTTATAGGGGGTCCATATTACCTCCTCTTCCCCTATAATCACATGTGTATGGTCTAGCACAGGGCTGCCCAACCCTGTTCCTGGAGAGCTACCATCCTGAAGGTTATTACTCCAACCAAAGCAAACAACACCTGCTTTCCCAGTTAGAGATCTTAACCAGCTGCTAATGAGCTGAATCAGGTGTGTTGAATTAGGGTTGGAATAGAAACCTACAGGATGGTAGCTCTCCAGGAGCAAGGTTGGGCAGCCCTGGTCTAGCAGCTTTGTGTGCGGGTTAGGAATGACCTGAGCGTGGTTCTTTAGTCATTTGTGCGCAGATCCTGACTGAAAAAGTAGTGCAAAGTTTGTCTCAAAATGAATGAGCAAAAAAAGTCTGAGTCACGAAATTAATTTTGTGAATGCACGTGTGCCACTTGATACACAACAGCAGATTCAACACCTCATAGACAATTTTGTCGGCTATTTGTTAATATGGTAAGTGTGGAATTATTTCTCTCTCTCTCTCTCTCTCTCTCTCTCTCTCACACACACATTATGAGGTATTTGTGCAAAAAAGAAAAACATTTATGCACAAATCTTGATGTATTTTTTTCAAATGGGTTCCGCATTCATAAAACGGAAAATCACGATAAGCAATGGTGCTTATTACCGGTCAGTGGTTTTAATGTTGTGGCTGATCGATGTCGAGTGTGCGCTGCTAGCTTTTATGAGTGGATTAGCAGTGACCTTATTGGAATTCTAATGTTTTTTGTGTGCAGATCCAGGCAGAAAAAGTTAGTGCAAAGTTAGTCTCAAAATGAATGCTAAAAAGCAAAAGTCTCAGAGTTACTTTTATGAATGCTCACGGTTACTCGATCCACTAAAACCAGATTGAAGACCTCTTACAGGTCAATTTTGTATTATTACCTCTACCAAGAATATTATGTTTTTGGCGGCGATGGTCTGTCTGTCTGTTTCTGTACATGATAACTCAAAAAGTCATTAATCGAATAGGGGAGACCGGATTACCTCACATGATTTTGTATTTGGCTCCATAACTCTTTTGTTGCTAAAACTTAGAGAAATACCTTTTACGTAGGCCTATATGTGTAGTGCAGAATGTCGCCTAAAAACTTGTATTGATACAATCTCAATAGAACATATATTTTACGTCACAATATTAAATTTTCGATATATCACAAATATGTCAAACAACCCCATACCAAGGTTACTTCTGGCCAGATGAGTGGAGTAAAATCGTCATAGTTGGTAATCAAATGAAGGTGAAGCTTATTATTATTATTATTATTAGTAGTAGTAGTAGTAATAGCAGCAAGTAGTTATTATTATTAGGCTATTATTATTATTATTATTATTATTAGTGGTAGTAGTGGTAGTAGCAGTAGTAGTGGTTATTATTATTAAGCTATTATTATTATAATTATTAGGTATTATTATTAGGCTATATTATTATTATCTTGTGCATGGTTAACATTTTATATTACAGTTTATTCACAAGGCTACGTGCCCAGGCTGTTGTACCGTTGTAACACCGGTTTCATGTCACCCATATGTCTTTGGGTTCAAATTTGTGCTTGTCATACAGCTCACCTAATTTGGTGAAGACATCACGAACTGAGTGTTCGTTGGAGGACGTTGCTCGGGCTAGAGAGGCTGGTTGAGGCTTCCTGACTGCTAAGTTGAGTACAAGCGGGGCAACTTTGGCATACCCGGCGCTACTACCCCTGACGAACTAACCCCATGCTACTCGGCCAGTGTAACCCCGTGTGGCCATTATAAAAATCAGGCCGCATCTCTCATCTCATGATCGCAGCAGACCTTTATCTTGTGGGTTTTTAATAGCTAACTCTAGTTACATACGTTTATGAAACAGTAAAACCACCGTGGAAATCTTTGTCTTCAAAGAAGCTAGACGCAGTTCTTTCAGAAACTTAAAGTTTTCAGTTTGGGTCAAAATTCAAGAAACACTTACATGACACTACCGGTCCTTCTTCTTTCCAAGCTGACGTCGCTGGGATGTCACATAATTTGTACATTTTCGTTTTCCTGTCAGTGCGTTTGGAATGAAAAAAAAAAAAAAACTGGGGTGACCTTACCCCGTTGCCGAAGTAAACCCGGTCTCCCCAATCTCTGAAATTTTGTGGATGGGTTGCTGTTATACATCAGGGATGGACCCAATAAATTTTGACCGCGATCAGTCAAACAATATATGAACCATGCATGTTCACTCAGCATGATTTCGTCTGTGCTGCCTTGGCGGAGGTTTGCACTCTGGGAGTGCCTCTAGTTCAATATGGGACGAGCGGAATTGATTTGCTTTTTTCACGAGCAAATCAGAAGATATTTTTTGCAAAAGAGAAGAACATTTATGCTTAAATCTCGAGGTTCTCCCCCTCAAATCGGTTCGCATTTAAGAAAAAAAAAATCACGAATCAAAAATTTTAAGAGTGGACTAGTTATTTGAGCATATTCATATACATAGTGTAATGTGTCTTTGAGTGGATTGAGCTAGGTCTGTATGAATTTACGATTATTATTGAGACTAACCTCTCTCCATAAAAAAGATTAGAAATAGAAACCAAGTCTAATTACTCTGCATTTCAGTTGCACCACCCCATTTATATCGGCCGCGTCGGTCCAGTCGTCAGTGGGTCGGGACTCCGCCTTCAAAATTAGAACGAGGAATTACATAAGAATTAGAGTGAAAGGGAACGGGCAGTACAACGGACGCTTGTTGCAGGCATCGATATGTTTTACGACGGAATAATTCACTCAGGCATATTGTACCTTATGCTCGGTGAGACTTTATATTAATAACTTTACAACAGCACTAACAATAATAATAATAATAATAATAATAATAATAATAATAATAATAACAACAACAACAATAAGATATTATTATTATTATTATTATTATTATTATTATTATTATTAATAACAATAATAATAATAATAATAATAATAATAATAATAATAATGTGTTGATGCGCTTTTGTACCATTGGATATAGCCGAGCCAATTGTTCGCAAACGAAAAAAATGTATCGTTTTTCCTCCATTTCAGGTTGTACGTGGGCGCAAATTACGCACCCCATGTCGTGGAAGGTGGCGAGAGCAGGGAGAACTGCACGAATTGAATGTGTAGTGGGTGATCAAATTGAACTGGCCAGCACACCTATCCATTGGTACCAACACAAAACTGACGCTTTTCGTCGTGTATTATATATACCAGCTGGAAAATCGGATGGAGTGAATGACAACGACTTCCCAAAAAGATTTAAAGGATATTTGAACGGCAGAAGAAGTATTCTCACCATAACGCAAGCACAAATGGATGATGCCGCAGTGTATTATTGTGCTTATTACGCCGGCCACGGTGATGATGTTAAGCGGAGTTTAACACAAAAAGTACGGGAAGCCAAGAAGTCTACGTTCATGACACCGTCATATCGAACACTTGAAGTAGGCTATTGCTATTGTTTTCCGAAGTCAATCTGGACAAACTCGGGCCGGCAAGGAAGCTGGTAAATTCACTTTAATCTTCGTGACAAGTTTTATTTTTTTTTTTTTTTAAACGTCAGAGGCTTTTTTCGCTCTGATAACGCCATTTTTTCGCTTCCTTGTCACAAGTATATTGCTCGAAGACGTCACAAGTATATTGCACGGAGAATCAGCTTTGCAAGGAAGCGAGGACTAATTGAATTAGATTTATTATATTGTAAATTTATTTATTGACGGGATAGCCCCTTGAGATGAACCATCTCGTTTTCAAGGGGGTCCCAACCAAAGATACAAGGCAGGACATTGCAAGACAGCTCGTACAGTACAGACGTTACAAAACATTTGAGGAAACATCAAAGCACAGACATTACAGAATACTATAAGAGAAGTACAGTACGGACATAGAGGCCCAATCAGCCCCCTTTTCTTAGCGGAAGGGCGCTCATAATATTTAGAAGGACACCCCTTTCTGCATCTAAACCGCACCTGCACCCTTCTCTAAACAGAAGGACACTCAGAGTAAGTTGAAGGACACCGCTAGCAAGTGGAAGGACACTCCTGACTTCATCTAAACTCCCCCTGCCCCCTTTTATAAACAGAAGGACACTCAGAGCAAGTAGAAGGACAGCCCTAGCAAGTAGGGGAGAGCTGGTACGAAAGTAACATTTTTCACATAGATGTCATTTTAAAAGATAACGTTACAGACCGAAAAAATTTTTCAGAGCGATTAACTACTTTTGTGTGTGCTCTGTCAGTATCAGGTGCTAAATCATCCCAATATATATTGACTTCGCATAGTTTGACGCCGAACGGAAGTTATGCACGCTTACTTTCGACCCCTCCAGTCGGGATGAAAAGTAACACACGGGCGGACAAAAAGTAACGTGATCAAATTAACTGAATCTTTTTAAATTACTGTCGTTTTTTTCATTAAAAAAAATCAAACAGTGTCTTTGCTAACATGCAATTGCAAATATACAATGCACTTCATCTAAAAAAAAAATCTTATTTCATTTTAAATGAATTAATTTATTTCAATTATAAAATGACATTAAAACGGAAACAAAACAATCAGACATTTGTTTTAAACATTTTTCATTTGCTTCAAATGTTTCAAAAGTAAACGTGAACATGTTTAACGTGCAATTGGTCTATTTTATAAAAAATTATGAAATTACTTTTACTCATTATCACAGTTGTGACAGATATAATGAGCTGCACCCTCAGTGCATGCCTCATGTGACCACAGCAGACAAAGATGCACTGCACCCACACTTCTCCAGGTAAAGATGAGGCAAATGTCTCCCCACAAACAAGACATTCCTCATCATTGCCCTGAGAAACTGTGGATTTGCAGCGTGTCCACTAAACAATGTTTCTTTGGGCTTTTGAAGAGGACTGTTTTTCTGGCCCCTCTGCCGCCTCTCCCTCCAAAGCAGCTTTTACTGGGGTGTCATCAGTATTGCTGTTGACCTGCAACATTGAATGAGATGATAGTCAGAATCAGCTTGTTTTTTATTCAAGCAAGAAAATCAAGACAAGTTAAAAATGACACTCTGCTCACCTCTTTCTGCCTCTTCTTTTATTTTCTTTCCTCGAGCCAGCCTTTGGATATGGGCAAACCTTTTCTGGGCTGAACCTCTGTATTGGCGTGCCACTAGATGTTCCTGGAACCACAAGCATACCTGGATAGATAACATTTCAAAAAAAAAAAAAAAAAATGCTTGGCAAGGCTCAACATGCACATTTAAAGACACAAACAGACACAAACTCTCACCATCTACAGGAATGGCAGACTCATGGGGATGCAGCTCAAATGGGCTCTGGCTAGGTTGGTGGTGTCTTAAGGGAGCGGGCGCTGGTGATGGAGCGGACATTGGTGATGAAGAGGGCGCTGGTGATGAAGCGGACATTGGTGATGAAGAGGGCGCTGGTGATGAAGCGGACATTGGTGATGAAGAGGGCGCTGGTGATGGAGCTGGTACTGGCGCAGGATGGTCGGTCACAAAAGCTGGAGCAAAGTCTGTCTCAGTGAACCCAGCTGAAATGCTGCTTGCTGTCGCAGCTTGAGGCAGAGCTTTTGCCACAAGACTTGGGATGTTGTAGATGGTCAAAGTTCTTCCAGGGTTCATTCGCATCCAATTGTCTGCTGCACTGTTAATGTAGTGCTTCAGAGGACCAAAACGCTCCGTCTAGCTGCTGAAGACGGTGGGAGCAGTGGGGTGGAAAAAGACAGGAGTACAATGCCATGTGACTTGCAAAAAGTCAATAGCTACCACAGAGAGGTGCGATGGATGATTGTCTAAGAGTAGCAGCAACTTTGACTCTGGGGTCACGCTGGTGTGTCTTGCAAAATGCTGCAAAAATGCCAAGAAATCTGTCTCCCTGCATCCACCCCCGATCCATTGGCAGAACCAGTGCAGCCAAGGGGCCATCCCGATGAAGTGGTCCTGGAACTTTTCCCTGGGAAGATAAAGTGGGGAACAAAGTTGCCTTGTGCGTTGGAAGCAAAGGCAACAGTCACCAATGTCCTCTTTCCCCAGAGGTCACAGCACCGACCTGGCGCTGCCCCTTGGTGGCAATGATTTTGTCTGGCACTTGAACCGTTGTGGTACCTGAAATAATAAATGAATTAATTATTGCTGTTGCTGTTGTTGCAAATCACTGCTGCTTTTTAATTTACCTAAATATAAATTTTTACCTGTTTCATCCATGTTCCAGATGTCCTTTACTTCAAAAATTATAGCGGTGAGGACAGTCTTTAGGTTTTAAAAAACGCTGTCACGTTGTTCTTGTTGAAGCTGGTGGAACGACATGCTGGTGGCTTGAGGTTGACGGATGGACAGGGTTTTGTTGGCGCCGAGGAAGGAGGTGAGCCAATCCTTCCCTGCCATCTGGTTTTTCTCCCACGAACATGGAGTTTTGAGGCCAATATTTTCGGCCAGCTCCTATGCGAACTTTCGCGCCTAAAACAGCATGAAAAAAGAGGTTAATTGAGAGTATGTTCCTAAACTTAATCTGATTTTTTTAATGTGGATTTATTTAAAATTGCTTGATTGAACTCACACTTCTAATAAATAAATAAATAAATAATGTCAATGACATAAATAATGTCAAGTTAATTTAAAAATGAACAGGCTTATGACTTTGATGTAGGCAAATGGCGGTAGTGGTGCTGTCTGCAGTGCTACTCCAACCTCTTTAGGACTCAGGCCAAAATATATATCAGCTGCTCTCCTTATATATGCCAGCAGTCTCTTCTCCTGTTCTTCTGGGAAGACTTTGTTGTGAGCCCTGTACCCTGGGGCTCTGGTCTGCTGCCCTCCTGCCTCTGCCCTCCTCTTGCAGTACCTGAACAGGGTGACATGACAAACGCCATGCACCTCTGCTGCCATCCTTATACTCTCGCCTCTTTGAACATCAAAAAAGGCCCTTCCAGAACTTGTTGGTCAAACTTTCCTCTCTAGGTAGTTCTGACCCTAACTCTTGGCATTTTCTGTCGGTAAAATATAACACACACATTTTTAATGAGCTTTTAAAACACAAAATGCGGCTCATTAGCAGAGAGGGGACGAATGTAACCATGTTGTTATTCTTCAGTCAAGACCTCTGCTGCTCTCCTTATACTCTCGCCTCTTTGAACATCAAAAAGGCCCTTTCGTAAACCTGCTGGTCAACCTTTCCTCTCTGGTTAGTTCTGACCCTAACTCTTGGCATTTTCTGTCAGTTACATGTAACACACACATTTTTTAATGAGCTTTAAAACACAAAATGCGGCCGCATTAGCAGAGAGGGGACGAACGTAATCATGGCTACTTCCGCCCGACAGTGACTCCTGACATTTGAACCAGGATTGCTTCTAAAGTGGAAAAAGTCTGACATTTCAAGCTTCAGGATATGTTCCAAAACTAAATGACCAATCATCATAAATATGACACTTGGAGTGATAAAGACAAAATTTAAATCAAAAAAGTTTCCCATTTGTCTGAATTTACTCACTACTGTGGAAAACAGGCTTCCTGGTCTCGCTTTCAAGGGAAGTGACGAAACCTCAAGATTTTTCCCGGCTTGGAGAGTGTCGCGAGCTGCACGTGCTGACCTAATTTGACGAATCGAAGTGCGTGATGGCTGTGAGTAAATCGCCGAATTACTTTAGCCCCACGTTACTTTCAAAACCGGCTCTCCCTAGAAGGACAGCCTTAACTTAATTTAAACTGCCCCCTGCCCCCTTTTTATAAACAGAAGGACACTCCGAGCAAGTAGAAGGACAGCCCTGACTTCATCTAAACTGCCCCCAGCCCCTTTTTATAAACAGAAGGACACTCAGAGCAAGTGGAAGGACACCTAGCAAGTAGAAGGACAGTCCTTCTACTTGCTAGGGGTGTCCTTCCACTTGCTCTGAGTGTCCTTCTGTTTATAAAAGGGGGCAGGGGGAGTTTAGATGAAGTCAAGGGTGTCCTTCTACTTGCTAGCGGTGTCCTTCCACTTACTCTGAGTGTCCTTCTGTTTAGAAAAGGGTGCAGGTGCGGTTTAGATGCAGATCGGGGTGTCCTTCTAAATATTATGAGTGCCCTTCCGCTAAGAAAAGGGGGCTGATTGCCCCCCCTCCCAACAAGGTGTTTGACCCCTTGTCACTTTTCAGTACCTTTAGGTGGCGTACGGTAAAACAGGGGGCTGTCCTTCGTCCTTCAAGCGTCCTTCGTCCTTTGTTTTAGGGAGACCCTTTTCGTTGCGTATTATATGGGCCTGTTACGACCCGGAGCACAGTAGGCAATAATTTATGGAAATGCGTGTATTTTCTGCCTCCTTGTGGCAGGCTGGTGCTGTTTTGCTGGTGCTCTCTTCTATTCAGTAGGTGTGTCGGCCGATGATTGGTCCAGAGACTGATGCGCCGATGTTAAAGGGGGACATGTCGGTACCAGCAGGACTCTCTTCTTTTTCCCGGCTTCCAACCAGACCGTGCCACGCTGTCCCAATCTTGTTCAATTGTGTAGTGCTGTGTTCTAAAAAGTTTGTGCTGTGATCAAATATGTTACTTACAAAATATAGATGTCTGTCTTTGCTCTAAAAAAGCAGTCCCGTAGCTGTAGGGGTGGGAAGCCTGCTTTGTTTCTAAACCCCAGATTTCTCTCCTCTTCAAGATAGGAGTCAGGTGAGCTACCTGTCTTTGTGTTTTTATTGTTTCCTTTTGCGAGTAGGTAAGCTAGGTTGCTCCTAGACCGTTTTGTTTGTTATTTTGGGCTATGCTCACCTTGACGTTCTCTACCTTAATTATTGGGCGAAACGAATAAACCATTCTTCTTTGGACTGCATCTGCCATGGCACTGGTCATCCTTGGGAGCGGGGAAAGAGGGGGAGCTGTTTTTTTATGTTGTGTTCAGGTTTTCCCCCGAACCAGGCGTAACAGGCCAGGCTCACGAAATGTGCGCCACCCCCCCGCAAATGTGTCCACAGGCTAGCAAATCTTATATTTTGCTTAGATCGTTCCAGAACCACCATGAATGTAGACAGGGCCGCTGCTAAGCTTCTGGAGGCCCTAAGCACAATTGGTCAAGGAGGCCCCCCCCCCGAAACACACACAAAACCTTCAGAGTTCCACTCCAACCTTTGCTATTTATTTTAAAATCAACATTAAATATACATATAACTACGGCATGTGTAAGACACATTAAGTAATATACTATAAAACAAATTGTCATCATAAAATAAGCATTACAATATAATAATAATTATAAATAAAATAACAACTGCAGACTTCAAATATGAACAAAAATAATTATATACATGAATAAGGTATAAAAGGAAGTAGCATTATCAAAACAAACACACAGAACTATTTTTCAAAAACCACATTAAAGTGCAGTAATGAGATGGTCAGGTCAGAGATGAGACGCATTACGGCAGGGAGTTTAGTCCAGAGCCAAATGAGAGGAGAATTATATTAAACTATTATATTAATTTAGTGGAACATAGAAAATACCTTTAAATATATATGCTGTGTACATTAAACAAAACAATGGTGGCATTTTGTAAATGACCAAAAGTGAAGATACCATATTTTGGCCCAACCACCACAAGTTTTAAAATTAGCCAACAGATGTCGCCCCTTCCATAGCCTGAGATGGAAATGATGGTATAAAATGCCAACCAATTAAACTGTGTGTTTATCTTTTCAGGCTAGCATTCAGCTTATACATGCACGCCTATTTCAAGCAAATTAAAATGGAAAGCGTTTATGACTCCGGACTTCCTGTTCTTCCCTTTACTCAGCAAACAATGGAAAATGCATGTGTTTTGTGATCGTTTAAATTGTTTTAATGAAATAAGACCATTTGAAACGTTTTTATGCAATTCTATTGCTGTCAATCCTCAGTAAAGACAAGCGTGAGAATTCCCAAGTCATAATCGATTTCCGGTCACTAGTGGGGAAATCCAATCAAATGCACGTGAAACTAATTAACTTAATGCAAATGACTTAAATTCCGCAGTGAATTTCTTCAGTGCGGCGCTGACTGAATAATTGCAGACTACGGAAAAGTCGAATGCCAGTACTCACGCCTAAGACGTTGAGACTTGGCGCCTCTGCAATTAGACAGCTGACGTTAGCTTAGCTATGAGCAATATTAGAAAAGCAATTAAACCTATAAAACACGGACTCACCAGCAATTGATGCACGGGCGTCATCTCTCAGTTTTTTCCTCTTCCGCTTTTCTGCTCCAGATTCATGCTGTCTTTTACTTGACATCTTGACAGGCGCGTCGTTAGACCTGAAATTTCCGGGGCTATTATCCCTCCCTTTATTGAAAATAATTAGTTCTGGCTAATTCTAGATGGGTTTCCTTTATTAACACGTTGTCCAATTCAAGAATAATCAAGTGGCAATTGAAACACGCTTTCTTCAACCATGCCATCTAAAAGCGACAAAATAATTGGCTACATTCAGTACAGAAAAATAATTTGATTATGATTAGGTCTATGCACCATCACTCGGCGACGGCATTTCAAAACTCCTCAGCGAGTGAAGGTAATTTTGGTGACTAGTACGTGGTTTCGTCCGTTTACATTTTCCAATCGGACAGCTGTCTATTTTTACAGCTGTTGAGTTGAGTACAGTTGAGTGACCGTGCTGCAAAAACAGGTGTGCGTACTTGTCGCCGAAATTACCTTCATTCGCTTAAGAGTTCTGAAATGCCGTCGCTGAGTGACGGTGCATAGACCTAATTATAATCAATTTATTTTTCGGTACTGAATGTAGCCAATTATTTTCGCTTTTAGACCGCATGGTTCAGAGAAGCCGTGTCTTCAATTGCCACTTGATTATTCTTGAATTGGAAAACGTGTTAATAAAGGAAAACCATCCAGAATTAGCCAGGACTAATTATTTTCAATAAAGGAAGGGATATTAGCCCCGGAATTTTCAGGTCTACCCGCCTGCATCCTGACATAGTTAATTACTCCGCTCTCGTTAAAACTCCAGTGGAAAAGATGAGAAGTTGAAGGCTGTACCATTTGAGGAGGGGGGGTGGCTGGGGAGGGTATTCTTATATATTTGGTAAAAACATATAATTTTCCCAAATTTATTAATAGAGTAAACAGTGGGCCTGTTCAAAACTAATTATTTTTTGTTATGTAACAATATAATAATTATCATGACGTTTTTTTATCAACCTTAATTTTTGGGCCCCCCGCCAGGTACTGGGCCCCACGCACTCTGGCGTGACTTCTGCGTATAGGAGCGTGGCTCTGAATGTAGAGCTCACCAAGAGCAACTTGGAACACCCCACTTTTGTCGGTCTGCGATAAATATTTCCCTGTCTTTTTGCCCCTTAAAGTTGGAAAAGTGGCCAAAAATGGCACTTTTTTGATGTCCATGTAAAAAGTGAAATAGTTCACTTTTTGTTTTTTTTATATTTAAGCGTGTTCTATTTTTTTCTGCGCATACTAAACATGTGTAGGCTATGTCTGACAGTCGGCATACGTCCCTATCGTCGTTTTGTGTATTGCGGTGACATTTAATAAATTGTCCACAAGGTACTGGTTTCTGACTTAGATTTTACATTTAGCGCTCTAGAAAAAGGTCCCCACACCCTAATAATCCTTCAGGAAGAAGCAAATATATGGTGCATTAGGGCAAAAAAAAAAAAAAAACAGAAACTCCAACCTACAGGGGTTGAGGGGATTTTGTGTCCCCAAAAAAATGACCTTTTAAGAAAAGTTTCTGACTTAGACGATTTTTAAAAAACTGTAAAAGATATAGCCAAATGCAATTCAGGTATTGTTGTTGGCCTAAATCAATGTGGAAATCACTGTTTAGATCAACTTTTTATTGAATAACGACATAGATACAGCGCAAAAGCATTTTTTGGTCGGTTTTTTGACTTAGGGTTTCTGCCTTAGACTTCTAAGTCAGAAACCCGGCATCTCAGGCAGAAAACATGATTCGCCAAATGTGGCCCCAGTCGTTACACAGGTGGTCAGGGACATGATATTACATGTTGGTTTGACATGTTAACAAGTATTTTAGCTGATTTGTTTTGAATATAACCCCAATTCCAAATAGTTAGGATAATTGTGAATAAATCAAACGCAATGACTTTTCAAATCACACCAGCCAGTATTTTATTCACAATAGAACAGAGAGAACATAGCAATGTTGAAACTGATAAATTTTACAATTTTATCCACAAAATGAGCTAATTTTGTGCATAAAAATGTAAAATGTCTCAGTTTCAACTTTTGAAATGTTATCTATGTTCTATTGTAAATAACATATTGGCTCTTGTGATCTAAAAAGTAATCGATTTTTGATTTTATTCACAATTTACACTTTGTCCCAACTGTTTCGAATTGGGGTTGTATAACGATGGCGCCGGGTTGAGGCCTGACATCGGACCGACGCCCAGGCTCTCAGTCAGAAACCGATCTCAGGCAGAAACTGACGCTGGGCGTGGCTGCAACTGTGGCCGCAATCGGTGGCCAATCAGTCATAAACTTGTTCAAATAACATGCATAGGTGGTCGGGGACACCAGACAACACCTACAACAAAATAACAATAACTAAAAGAGAGAAACATGCAATCATCATAAAAACTCCCCGGGGCTCAGGCTAGGGGAACCTAGGACCCAAAATTAAAAAAAAAGAACTGTCAAGCAGCCTGTCCACCAGCCTACAAGTGGCATCTTCCATTGGTAAGTGATCAATTACCTACTTGAGACTCTTATTCCATCTGTTAGTTAAGTATTATGGCAATAGCAAGTCAGTCGGGTTGAGTTTGGTACACTTTGACGGGTTTCTGACTAAGATTCTGTTTCTGACCGATATACCGATATTTTGAGCTAATAGACACCTGTTCTGGCTTGGTATTGCCTAGGCTACATACTTTTAAGCCATAAGGAGTGTTTCTAGGAGATTTTTGAGTTTTGATATAGGTTTTTATAACATTTTTCAGGTATTTGCAGACCAGAATTTCTTTTTTTTCAGCAGCTTAATGGATCCCGAGAGAAAAAAAAATCACTGTAGGGTTTCTAATTTCAGGTGATATACCTCTGGACATCACTTATATACAATTATAACACTGATTGGAGGCTTAAATAACTTTATTATCACTAGCTATAGGCCTCTGGATGGATTATAGGCAAACAGTAGGTTTTTAAGTGTTTCTGACTTAGACGAGCAAGGGTTCAGGAAATGCGTGATAACTCACCAAATATTCCAACAATGACCATGATATTTGGTATTCAGAGAGTAGACATATACCTTTATCACATACAATTACCACTGAGAGCATAGGGTTGCCTGAATTAATTTTACATTGTGTTAGAGAGCAATTTTGCAGTCAAGACGCAAAACGAACCCCCCGACTTCAGGGCCATGGCAGGGTTGATAATCCCAAAAGCATATTACCTATATACCATTTTTCCATGAGCTATACTATCCTTCAATACATATCAGGGCATTTTGAGAAGATATAGCTGTATCTATGCACGTATGAGGCTTTAGAAGATATGCATGTCTTGAAACCAAGGCAGAAAACCCGGCCCAAAAAATGAGTTGAGGGACCCAACTTTGACCAGGTACCACAAAAAATGAAAAAACATCGCCATTCAGACGGCTTTGGAATATGATCCGACAACACCCATAGATTAAAAAACCACTCACAGCTAAGCTCTATGGGTACTTTCATTATTTTTCAGTACCCGGGGGGGAGGGGCGGGGGCGCACATTTCGTGAGCCTGGGCCATATATACCAGCTGGAATATCGGATGGCGTGAATGATGACGACTTCCCAAAGAGATTTAAAGGATTTTTGAATGGCAGAAAAAGTAGCCTCACCATAACTGCAAGCACAAATGAATGATGCCGCAGTGTATTATTGTGCTTATTACGACGACCACAGTGATGATGTTAAGTGGAATTTAACACAAAAAGTACGGGTAGCCACGAAGTCTAGACGTTCATGACACCGTCATATCGAACACGTAAAGTATTGCTATTGTTTTTCGAAGTCAATCTGAACAAACTCACGCCGGCAAGGAAATTAAGTTCACTTTAGTGAAAGTTTGTCTTCGTGACAAGTTTTTTTAAGGTCAGAAGCTTTTTTTCGCTTTTGATAACGCCTAATTTTTGCTTCTTTGTCACAAGTATCGCCTATTGCTTGAAGATGTCACTAGTCTATTGCACGGAGAATCTGCTTTGCAAGGAAGCGAGGACTATTCAATTAGTTTTATCATTTGAATCCATATTATTATTTTTATTATTACATGAAACCTTGGTAAACGATCAGCAGTTTGAATACTGAAAACGAGTAGGCCTAGTATTGCTTGCCAGTACCCCTCAACATATAAATGCCGTGTAGGGGAGACCGGGGTTACTTCGGGTAAGGTCCGTCACCCCAGTTTTTTTTTTTTTTTTCATTCCAAACGCACTCGCACTGACGGAAAAGGAAAATGTACAAATTATGTGACATCCCAGCGACGCATTGCTTGGAAAGAAGAAGGACCGTAGTGTCATGTAAGTGTTTTCTGCCTAAAAACTTGAATTTTGACCCAAACTGTAAGCTTTAAGTTTCCGAAAGAAATGCGTCTAGCTTCTTTGAAGACAAAGATTTCCATGGTGGTTTTACTGTCTCATAAACTTATGTAACTAGAGTTATTAACAACCCATAAGATAAAGGCCTGCTGCGATCATAAGATGAGAGATGCCTGATTTCCAAAAATGGCCACACGGGCTACACTGGCCAAGCAGCATGGGGTTAGTCGCCAGGGTTAGTAGCCCCGGTATGCCGGGTTGTCCCACTTGTACTCAACTTAGCTGTCAGGAAGCCTCAACCAGCCTCTCTTGCACGAGCAATGGCCTACAACGAACACTCAGTTTGTGATTTCTTCACTAAGTTGGGTGAGCTGTATGACAAGCACAAATTTGAACCCAAAGACCTATGGGTGACATGAAACCGGTGTTACAACGGTACAACAGCCTGGGTACGTAACCTTGTGAATAAACTGTAATATAAAAATGTTAACCATGCGCAAGATAATAATAATAATAATAATAATAATATAATAGCCTAATAATAATAATAATAATAATAATAACTACTACTACTACTACTACTACTACTACTACTACTAATAATAATAATAATAATAATAATAGCCTAATCATAATGACCAAAATAGTTGGGACAAATGTAAATTGTGAATAAAATCAAAACACAATGACTTTCAAATCACACCAGCCAGTATTTCATTCACAATAGAACAGAGATAACATAGCAAGTGTTGAAACAGAGAAATTTTACAATTTTATCCACAAAATTAGCTCATTTTAAATTTGATCGCTGCTACAGGTCTCAAAAAAGTTGGGACAGGGGCCTGTTTACTATGATGTAGCATTCCCTCTTCTTTTTAACACAGAGTGGAGGCGTCTGGGCATTGAGGAGACAAGTTTCTTGCAGTTTGATCCCACTCCTGTTTAATACACGCTTCCAGCTGCTGGAGAGTTTTAGGTCTCCTTTGATGGGACTTTTCGTTTAATTATGCGCCAAATGTTCTCAATCGGTGAAAGATCAGGACTGCAGGCAGGTCAGTTCAATACACGGACTCTTCTACTACGAAGCCATGCTGTTGTAATAGCTCTGTATGTGATTTGTCATTGTCCTGCTGAATTACACTAGGCCTTCCCTGGAATAGATGTCGTCTGGAGGGGAGCATATATTGCTCTAAAACCTTGATATACCTATCAACATTCATGGTGCTTTTTAAAACATGCAAGTGTCCCACACCATATGCACTAATGCATCCCCATACCATCAGAGATGCTGGCTTTTGAACTGTACGCTGATAACAGGTGGGGTGGTCTTTTCTCTCTTTAGCCCGGAGGACACGACGCCCATGATTTCCAACAAGAATGTCAAATTTGGACTCGCCTGACCACAGGACACTTTGCCACTTTGCTACAGTCCATTTTAAATGAGCCCTGGCCCACAGAACACAGCGGGCGCTTCTGGATCATGCTCAACAATGGCTTCCTTTTTTGCATGATAAAGTTTTAGGTGGCATCTGTGGATGGCACGGCAGACTGTGTTTACAGACAGTGGTTTCTGAAGTATTCCTGGGGCATTTAGTAATGTCAATGACAGAATCATGGCGGTGAGTGATGCAGTGGCGTCTAAGGGCCCGAAGATCACGGGCATCCAGTAAAGGTCTTCGGCCTTGTCCCTTACGCCAGAGATTTTTCCAGTTTCTCTGAATCTTTTGATGATGTTATGCACTGTCGATGATGAGACCTTCAAAGCCTTTGCAAGTTGACGTTGAGGAACATTGTTTTTAAAGTATTCCACAATTTTTTTTTACGCAGTTTTCACAGGTTGGAGAGCCTCTGGCCATCTTTACTTGAGAGACTCAGCCTCTAAGACATCCCTTTTATAGCCAATCATGTTACACACCTGATGCCAGTTAACTTAATTACTTGCTAAATGTTCTTTCAGCTGATTCTCTTATATATTAATTGCTTTTTTCAGCCCTTTTTTGCCTGTGTCCCAACTTTTTGAGACCTGTTGCAGCCAGAAAATTTAAAATAAGCTAATTTTGTGGATAAAAATGTAAATGTCTCAATTTGAACATTTGAAATGTTATCTATGTTCTATTGTAAATAACATATTGGCTCATGTGATCTGAAAGTCATTGCATTTTGATTTTATTCACAATTTACACTTCGTCCCAACTATTTCGGAATTGGGGTTGTACTACTAATAATACTACTACTAATAATAATAATAATAATGATAAGAATAATAATCATAATAATAAGCTTCAGCTTCAGCTGATTACCAACTATGACGATTTTGCCCCACCCATCTGATGAAGTAACCCCAGGTATGGGGTTGTTTCGGCATGTTTGCGATGTATTAAAAATTGACTATTGTGACATAAATATATGTTATAGTGCGATTGTATCAATTCAAGTTTTGTAGGCGACATTCTGCACTACACATATACCGTAAAGGTATTTCACTAAGTTTTAGCAACAAAGAGTTATGGAGCCAAATACAAAATCATGACGAGGTAACCCCGGTCTCCCCTATATTCTATGCATCCACATTATGTTACCAGATAAGACTGATGAAACTGTCCTTGCCAGACTGTCCCCCACTTACAGCGCACCAGGAAAAAGAAAAAAAAAAAACCACACTACCAATCTCATCTCTCTCTCATCTCATGCCCATGAATGTCGTCAGGCATGTAGGGCAGCAACAAAGGATCGCCTCTCCTGTCTGTTCTGGGCCAGCTTCTGAATGGTTCCCCAGGTGTGCTGTAGGGTCTTGAGCCCCCCTTCCGCAGTCCGACGCCAGGTCTTTTTTGGGTCGTCCTGCTTATGCTTTCCTTCTGGTGTCCAATGTAGGGCTGTGCGTGTGATGCTGCCCTGCTCTCTTCGGGTGACATGTCCGATCCATCCCCATCGCCTTCGCATGATGATGGTCTCCATGCTCTCTTGGTTACATCGGGTGAGGAGTTGTTGGTTGGAGATGGTCTCAGGCCAGAAAATATGCAGGATTCTTCTTAGGTTCTTTGTATGGAAGGTAGACAACTTGTTCAGATCACACTCGGTCATCCTCCAGCATTCCGAGCCATACAGTAGGGTGGAAAGCACACAACTCTGGTACAGTCTTAGTTTGGTCTTAGTGCTCCACTGGGATGACCTCCAAATGTTGTTCATCATTCTCAAGGCATTTCTGGCCTAGCTGAGGCGATTCTTTATGTCGTTGCTCGTCCGGCCATCATGTCTGGACAATGCTGCCAAGGTAGGTGAACTCCTCAGTTGCTGGAAGGTCTTCTCCGTTCACTTTGACTGGTGCGGGATATTGTGCATTCAGCATCATGACTTCTGTCTTCTTCTGGCCGATATTCAGGCCTACGTGCTGTGCAAAGGCGCTAAGACGGGACGTCTTCTCTTGCATGTGCTGATGGGTGTGTGAGACCAGTGCTAGATCGTCAGCGAAGTCCAGATCTTCAAGTGTTGAGATGAGGGTCCATCTGATGTGACGTGGTTGGTCCTCTGTTGTTCGCCGCATCACCCAGTCGATAACAATGTTGAAAAATAGCGCCGACATTGAACAGCCTTGCCTGACACCAGTCTTGACTTCAAAACTGTACTTGCTGTTCCCCACCCTGCATGTGAAGTTGTCATAGAAGCTCTGGATGACATGGACAATCTGCTCTGGGATCCCGTAACCCCTGAGGATGCTCCAAAGACTATCTCAGTGGATGCGATCAAAGGCTTTTTCGAAATCTACAAAGTTGATGTACAGCTGTCTCTGCCATTCTGTGCACTGCTCAATGATGTTTCTCAGGGTGAATATCTGTTCAATGCATCCCCTTCCTTTTCGCCAAAAAACCCGCTGTTTCGCTTTCAGTCACTGATCTGATCCTCTGAAATTCGCTGGATAATGATCTTTGCCAGGATCTTGCTTGGCACTGACCATGGGGTAATGCCTCTCCAGTTGTTGCAGTTGCTCAGGGCTCCTTTCTTCGGGATCCTCACGATGACGCCTTCTGTCCTGTCTTCTGGTAGCTGTTTCTCCTCCCATATTGCTGTGAATAATGGCTGAAGAACTTGTTCTGCAAACTCCGAATCGGCCTTGAATAGCTCTGCGCTGAGGCGGTCCTGACCTGGAGCTTTTCCGTTCTTTAAGGATCTGATGGCTGCCATGATCTCTTCTTTCTCTGCTGGTGCAGTGTTGAGATCTAGGTCTGCTTCAGGATCTTGCACATCTGCTTCCGCTGTAGGAGGTGGTCTGTTCAGAACTTCGCTAAAGTATTCCGCCCATCTAGCTTCTTGTTCTGCTTCTGTGGTAAGAAGTCGACCTTGCTTGTCCATAATTGGCGAGTTTGTTGTTCCCCGGTACTTGCTGTTGACTAACTTCATGATTAACTTAACACTACCAATGAACCACCATAAAAATGAAAAAGTGCTCCCAGGGTTTCCAATACCATCTGCAACAACAAACTTTTTGCCTTAATACCATTTTAAATACCTGACGCAGCAGGGCGTTTGGATATTTTCCCTGATCTGGCAATGCAGAGTTGAGGTAGTCAGGAGAGGCTGGGAGAATGATGAGGCATGGTGGGCTGGGCTCGTCATGCTCTTTGATGACAAGGACTGATCGAAGATGAGATTGTACTTATTAAAGTGAGCTTATGCTGTTTGGGCTGAAGCATGGTGCATCAGTGTTTGTAAATAATGCTTGTACCTTTTTAGTTTGGTTTCTTATGGGTCTCTTTGTTTTATTGTTTGTCTTTTGTTATGTCCCTGGTCGAGGGGGTACGAGAGACACAACATGAAAGTGACCCTCCTCCTCTCCAACTCTCAAGAAGGGCCAGCAGCACAAAGCTGAATGTCCAGCAGTTTTATTTGCTTAGTGCAGAGTATAACCCCCCCAAAAAAAAAAAAAGAACAGAACAAGTTTTTTAGCCCTAAAATGACCTCCAACCAAAAAAAAAAAAAACCAAAATGAAGCAAAAACCCTAGACTCTTAACTTAAAACAAGATAAACCATGAACACAAATGAGGCTACTCCCACCTACCAAAAGCGCTAAACGGTGCTAAATATTTAAAAGTGCTCAAACAAAATATAGGACGCCATTTACAAAGTTCAATATTCGCACCACCTCAAATCACAAAAAGCACAAGATTTTCACTGACAAGTTATAAATATTTTAAGTTTGACGAGCCAGACAATAACATCAAAATGTATAGTCTGGCCACGACTGATAGACCGGGCTAGGGCAGAATCAGCGTTGTCTTTCAAACTGCCTCTGCATGCACAGGATAGCGCTATGACCAATCAGAGCAACTAACAAGGTGACGATTCAGAGCGACGGAAAAGAGTCAATGGGGAGTAAACATAGAAGGATATGGCTAGTGATGGAGAAGTCCATCTATCTACACTAGCGCCCATCCCCGTGGGTCCTAATATACCGGCTACAGCAGAGGAGGATAAAGAGGAGCATTCCGACTTTCAGTCTGCTGTGATTAGAATATCACAATAAGGCCATGTGTAACACAACTGGCTGTACATTCAGGTCACATTACTTGTAAATATTGAATATAGACTTTATCGCTATTACGAAGTTTACTGATGCCTCTACCATTTGTAAATGAGGTAATTTTCATCCACCAATTTATCTCCTTGAGGTTATCTCGGAAGACCTTGGTAGTCAACATGTCGTGCCACTTCCTCTGCATGAGCCAGGCTTCAGGATACCGAGGACCAAATGACAATGGCCATTTCAATTTCCTTCAATTTATGTACACCAAGTTGTATGGCCGTGAGTCCAAATTTGGTCGCCTCGGTGACCTAGTCCTCCATAAGGGGCTTATCAACGGCGTAGACTACAACCACCAGTGGGTTTTGACTTACTGCGTTTATATACACACCATATTCCCTGTATTAATCGAATATGAGAATATTCTGATTACGTCTCCGTCATGTGTAAACGCGTAACAAACTCCAATTAAGGTCATTTTCCAATTCAAAAATATTCCGAATAAGACCCTGGCATATGCCTGTTTTAATCGAATATTGGGTCATGTATAGCCTACACCTTAATCGGAAAATGTCCCCTTAACAGACTCTTGTGCATTCAGATAATGAAAGACATGAATATAATGGAATATATCGATGGGCAAAAAAGCACTGAATAATGATATCTTTTAAGATGCGCAAAGTGGACAGAGGCTTGGTTTTGTGAACTGCCAACCAGTTAAGCATCGCTGGAAAACTCTGAAGGCGCATATTCCAAAGCGGAAAAAAAAGAAGGCAGCGGCTATTTTTACGCCAGTGGTAATCTTACTCCAATTTATTCTTATGTAGCTTCGTATGTTCATGCACAATGTAGGAAATCTGACTTGAACCCACAGACTGATTTATACAGTCTATGCTTATACCACGCATTAACTATAATGTATCAGCTGACGTTAGCCAGCGGACGCACTGTAGCATTACTTTATGTTTTCTAGCTGCTTAACTTAGCTAACGGGTTAGGTAGTAATGAGAGTGTAATTTTAGGTTCAATCGCTTTGCTCGCTAATATTTGGGGAACTGTTAGGTCGTCACTCTCCACAATCATTAGTCAGTAGTGCAAGTTTGTCCTTGCAAGAAATTTTAGAGTACAAGTTGGCTAATGAGTTAGATGGCAAGTTGGCAAAGTTAGCAGGCTAATAACTAACCCCACATAATTTGAGTAGAGGACATCCTGACTGTAATTTTAATAAATA
>JAFJMP010000246.1:0-21638 GCA_029692085.1 Gymnothorax javanicus | reverse complement strand
AGCTATTTTTCCCCATGGAAAACCAAAAAAATCATAAATTTTTCCCGGCCTGATTTTTTGGGGGCCCTTTTTGAATTTTAAAAACGTTTTAAAACCCAAAAAAACCCTGTAACGTGGGAAAAATAATAATAATAAGAATAATAATAATAATAATAATAATATAATAATAATAAGAATAATAATAATCACTACACAGATACGATGGTCTCGCACCGTGAGTGCTCAAGCCCCTAATAAGAATAATAATAATAATAATCACTACAGATACACACGGTCTTCGCACTGCGGAGTGCTCGCCCGTAAAATAATAAGAATAATAATTAAAGCTGCAAGCCCCGGCGTTGTCACAAAATGGCCTCGCACCGATGCACCGCCGAGGACGCAGTGACAGCTAATCCCGCTTTCGCCGACTCAAATTAACGTTGTTGGGTCTGTCGTAGAGGAATTGTATGTAAATGTTCTTCAGACCTGTCACTGTCACCGGTCACGGAAAAATGCTCTAAATGGCCTCCCGTCACACCCACAACCGTTAATTAACAACAAGAGATTTTTGATAAGTTTCAAGTCACAGGGCTCAAAAGTAACCACACCCTTTTCTAGACATTCAGATGATATCTGCAGGAGAAGTTCGCAAAGAATGACACATGCAATAATTTGGTATTTTCATGTGCCAGGGGGGGCGCTGTCAGTATGGCTAAATAGGACCATGTGAATGGCTTAGGGCGGACTCTTATGATATGCATAAAGTTTGGTGCATGTCGATAATGCACACTGAAGTCACATGCCATTTGAATTTTCATGGCGACCGCTTAAAATGGCGGCCCTGCCACGCCTACACCTGACTCCACGAAATGAATTTAATTATTTTTTTGCTCTTCAAGCGGTAAAGACTAAACACAGCAGTTTTCATGAAAACCAAAAAATCCCTTTGCAGGAGTTCGCAAAAGACTAAAATACCAAATCGCCAAAACTGGCTGTTTAATTCAAAATGGCTGACTTCCTGCTGACTTTTTAGCCTATGGTGTCGGGAGACTTTTGTAGATGTGGGAGTGCTACAGATGCCCACCAATTTTCATCAGTGTATGTGGAAGAGTGCCCTTGGTGCTGCAGTTTAGGGGCGCTAGCGAGGCAGTTTGCCCTGCCCACTTGCAGAAACCATTACAGTTCATAAATTACTATGGAACCTGGACCAGTATGTGAAGTTTGTTTGTGTAATGAACAAGGTTTTACTGAATTTATTTAGGGAATTGTTGTTCACACTGAGATGCTCAAAATGGCTGCCCTGTCACGCCAAGAGGGGTTAATTCAAACAATAAGATTTTTAATAACTTTTGATGTCATGGTTCTCGGGGAGTGTCCAAGCCCGTTTTGCTTATTGGGATGAAATCTGTAGGAGGAGAGTTAAAAGTTAGAGCATTACGCCCACTTTTGGACATTTCCTTGTCGCCAGGGGAGGGGGGCGCTGTCAATATGGCTGAATATGACCAATTTATTTGGTTTATGGCAAGACTCTCATGATGCCCATGAAGTTTAGTGCATGTGGGACAATGTACACTGAAGTTATAAGTATTTGAATTTTCATGTCGAATCGCTTAAAATGGCGGCCCTACCCGCCCACATCTTGACTCCACGGAATGATTTTAATAATTTTTAATCTTCAAGGGGTCAAGAGTACACTCAGTGATTTTCATGAGAATCAGACAAAAATCCCTAGGAGGAGTTAAGTTAAAATGCAACGTCTAAATTGCCAAAAATAGCCGTTCAATTCAAAATGGCCGACTTCCTGTTGACTTTACGCCCATGGTGTCAAGAGACTTTTTGTAGACGTGGGTGTGATACATATGTGCAGCAACTTTCATCAGTGTAGGTGGAAGAAGGCCTGGAGCTGCAGTTTAGAGGGCACTAGCGAGGCAGTTGGCCCTTGCCCACTTGCAAAAACCAATACAATTAGTAATTGTCTATGGAAACTGACCAGCTTTTGAATTTTGGTATGGAAAGAACAAAAGTTTACCTAAATTTATTAGGAAATCAATGTTCACGGGCGAGATGCTCAAAATGGCGGCCCGTCACGCCCACAGGGTTTATCCGAACAAGAAGATTTTAATAACTTTTCATGGTACAGGTCTCAAGAGTGTCCACGCCCGTTTTAGTGACATTCAGATGAAATCTGTGGGAGGAGTTCGCAAAAGTATGACACATGCCCAATTTTTTGTCATTTCCTGTCGCCAGGAGGGGCGCTATCAGTATGGCTAAATATGACCATTTGATTGGTTACCTGGCAGGACTCTCATAATACGCCTGATGTTTGGTGCAGGTCCAACAAATATCACTGAAGTTATGAGCATTTGAAATTTCATGGCAAAACGCTTAAAATGGCGGCCCTGCCACGCCCACACTGTGACTCCAACCGAGATGATTTAATAATTTTTGATCTTCAAGGGGTCAAGAGTAAACACCATGATTTTCATGAGAATCCGCAAAACCCATAGGCGGAGTTTGTTAAATTCGATGCCAGAAATCGGCAAAAATTGCCTTATTTTTCCATTTTCAACGCCACCTAGCGGGCATCCTGTGCATTGACAAAAAACGTCCCAAAAAGGCAACTCCGTTTTGTCTTGGCAAGCTCTACATGCCTACCAAATTTCAGCATAATCGGGCAAACAAAAAGATTTTTCATGAATTTTTAAATATTTCTAGGGGCTGTGGAGCAATTTTGCCCCCGCCCCAATGGCGAAACCAATAAAATCATAGAAATTTTCACCCAGGCCTGATTTTTTCAGCCACATTTTTTGTTCCTAATTGAAACACGGTAAAGCGCCCAAAAGCCCTGTAAAGTGAAAGGATAATAATAATTAAAGCCGCAAGCGTATTTGTACGGGCCCCGCGACACCCGATGCACCGCCGAGCGAGCCCGGCAATCCCGCGCCGCAACTGGACGTAAAGTTGCATAGGTCTTTCGCGAGGAATTGCATGTAAATGTTCTTCAGACCTGTCACTTTCGCCTGTCACGGAAAGATGCTCAAAATGTCCAACCGGTCACACCCACACTGTTAATTGACAACAAGCGATTTGATAAGTTTTCATGTCTCAGGGCTGAAGAGTGTCCACACCTGTTTTCGTGACATTCAGATGAAATGTGCAGAAGTTCAAAAGTATGACACATGCACAATTTTGCTAATTTCCTGTCACCAGGAGGGGCGCTGTCAGTATGGCAAAATATGACCATGTGAATGGCTTCAGAGCAAGACTCTTATCATACACATAAAGTTTGGTGCATGTGGGACAATGTACACTGAAGTTATAAGCATTTGAATTTTCAATGAATTGCTTAAAATGGCGCCCCTGCCCACGAAACACAACCTGACTCCCCACCAAAATGAATTTAATAACTTTTGATGTCAATGTCAAGAGTACAAACAGCGATTTTCATTAGAATCAGACAAAATCCCTAGGAGGAGTTTGTTAAAATTTAACGTTCAAATCGCCAAAATGGCCGTTCAATTAAAAAATGGCTGACTTCCTGTTGACTTTAGCCTATGGTGTCAAAAGGCTTTTTTTTGTAGATGCAGGGTGTGATACATATGTCCAGCAACTTTCATCAGTTTACGTGAAAGAAGGCCTTGGGGCTGCATTTAGAGGGCGCTTAGTGAGGCACTTGGCCCCGCCCACTTGCAAAACAAAAAAACAATTAGTAATTGTCTATGGAAACTGACCAGCTTGTGAATTGGGAATTGTTTAAAATGGCGGCCCTGCCACCCACATCGTGACTCCCACCCGAAATTAATTTAATAACTTTTGATCTTCAAGGGGTCAAGACTACACACATCGATTTTCAAGAGAATCAGACGAAATCTCGAGGAGTTTGTTAAAAGCATAGGTGCAAATCGCCAAAAATGGCTGTTCAATTAAAATGGCCGACTTCCTGTTGAATTTAGCTTATGGTGTCAGAGATTTTTTGTGGGCGGGTGTGATACATATGTCCAGCAACTTTCATCAGTGTATGTGAAGAAGGCCTTGGCTGCAGTTTGAGGGCGCTAAGCGAGGCAGTTGTCCCCCCCTTGCAAAACCAATACAATTAGTAATTGGCTATGAAACTGACTAGCTTTTGAACTTTGGTATGTAAAGAACAAAGTTTACCTAAATTTATTAGGGAATCAATGTTCACGGCGAGATGCTGAAAATGGCCGCCTTATCACGGCCACAGGGTTAATCCAAACAAGAAGATTTTGATACCTTTTTCATGTCACAGGGCTCAAGAGTGTCCAAACCATTTTTGGTGACATTCAGATGAAATCTGCAGGAGAAGTTTGCAAAAGTATGACACATGCACAATTTTGGTAATTTCCTGATGCCAGAGGGGGGCGCTGTCAGTATGGCTAAATTTGACCATGTGATTGGCTTCAGGGTGGGACTCTTATGATATGCATAAAATTTGGTGCATGTCGGATTTATGTACACAGAAGTCATAAGCATTTGAATTTTCATGGCAGATAATCGCTTAAAATAGTAGCCCTGCCACGCCCACCATGACTCCACCGAAATGAATATAATAACTTTTTTGCTCTTCAAGGGTCATGACTACACACAGCGGTTTTGATGGTCGAAAAAAAATCCATAGGAGGAGTTTGGTAAAGAACGCGAACAAGCAAATCGCCAAAAATGGCTGTTTAATTAAAAATGGCCAACTTCCTGTTGACTTTAGCCTATGATGTCAAGAGACTTTTTTTGTAGAGGGGGTGTGATACATATGTCCAGGAACTTTCATCAGTGTACGTGGAAGAAGGCCATGGGGCTGCAGTTTAGAGGGCGCTTAGCGAGGCAGTTGGCCCCCCACTTGCAAAACCAATACATTAGCAATTTTTTCATGGAAACTGACCAGCTTGTGAAGTGTGGTATGTAAAGAACAAAGTTTAACTAAATTTTTTCATTGTTCACGGCGAGATGCTGAAAATGGCCGCCCCATCACGGCCACAGGGTTAATCCGTACAAAGAAGATTTTAATAACTTTACATGGTGCATGTCTCAAGAGTGTCCACGCCTTTTAAGTGACATTCAGATGAAATCTGTAGGAGGAGTTCGCAAAAGTATGACACATGTCCAATTTTTGTCATTTCTTGTCGCCAGGAGGGGCGCTGTCAGTATGCCTCAAAATGACCATTTGACTGGTTTCAGGGGGACTCTTATCATACGCCTGACGTTTGGTGCAGGTCGGACAAATATCACTGAAGTTATTAGCATTTGAAATTTCATGGCAAACGCTTAAAATGGCGGCCCTGCCGCCCACACTGTGACTCCAACCGATATGATTTTAATAACTTTTGATCCTCAAGGGGTCAAGAAATAACACAGTGATTTATATGAGAATCCAGCAAAACCCCTAGGAGGAGTTCGTTAAATTCTGATGCCAGAAATCGGCAAAAAATGGCCTAATTATTGAATTTTCACGCCACCTAACGGTCTTATGTGCATTGGACAAAAAACGTCCCAAAGGCAAAACCGTTTGTCTTGGCAAGGTCTACATGTACCAAATTTCAGCATAATCGGGCAAACCACAGATTTTTCATGAATTTTTTTAATTTTTCTATGGGGTGCTGTGCAGCCATTTTGCCCCGCTTTAGTTAAGTAAACCAAGAAAATCTATAATTTTTTCGCCGGGCCTGATTTTTTTGCCAAAATTTTGATCGAATTGAAACACGTTAAAGGCCCAAAAAGCCCTCTAAACTTGTGGAAAAAGAATAATAATTAAAGCATAAGCGGCGTTATACGGCCTCGCACAACCGATGCACCGCCGAGAATGAGCCACCGCCAATCCCGCTTTCGCCAACTGGAGGTAAAAGTTGCATAGGTCTGTCGAGGAATTGCGTAAATGTTCTTCAGACCTATCACTTTCGCCTGTCACGGAAAGATGCTCAAAATGTCCAACCCGTCCACACCCACACTGTTAATTGACAACAAGAGATTTTGATAAGTTTTTTTCATGTCACAGGGCTGAAGAGTGTCCAAACCGTTTGTGACATTCAGATGAAATGTGCAGGAGAAGTTAGCAAAAGTATGACACATGCCCAATTTTGCTAATTTCCTGTCACCAGAGGGGCGCTGTCAGTATGGCAAAAATATGACCATGTGAATGGCTTCAGGGCGGGACTCTTATGATATGCATAAAGTTTGGTGCATGTCGGACAATTTACACTGAAGTCATAAGCATTTGAATTTTCATGGCGAATTGCTTAAAATGGCGGCCCTGCCACACCCACACCATGACTCCCACCGAAATGATTTTAATAATTTTTAATCTTCAAGGGGTCAAGAGTACACTCAGTGATTTTCATGAGAATCAGACAAAATCCCTAGGAGGAGTTCGTTAAAGTACGCAACGTCTAAATTGCCAAAAATAGCCGTTCAATTCAAAATGGCCGACTTCCTGTTGAATTTAGCTTATGGTGTCAGAGATTTTTTTTTTTTTTGTGGACGTGGGTGTGATGCATATGTCCAGCAACTTTCATCAGTGTTCGTGGAAGTAGGCCTTGGGGCTGCAGGTTAGAGGGCGCTAGCGAGGCAGTTGGCCCCGGCCACTTGCAAAATCAATACAATTAGTAATTGTCCATGGAAACTGACCAGCTTGTGAAGTTTGGTATGTAAAGAACAAAGTTTACCTAAATTTATTAGGGAATCCATGTTCACGGCGAAATGCTCAAAATAGCCGCCTCATCACGCGCACAAGGTTAATCCAAACAAGAAGATTTTAATAAATTTTCATGGTACAGGTCTCAAGAGGGTCCACGCCTGTTTTCATGACATTCAGATGAAATCTGTAGGAGGAGTTCATAAAAAAAGTATGACACATGCCCAATTTTTTGTCATTTCCTGTCGCCAGGAGGGGGCGCTGTCAGTATGGCTGAATATGACCATTTGAGTGTTTTCAGGGCGGGACTCTTATAATACTCCTGACGTTTGGTGCACGTCGTACAAATATCACAGAAGTTATAAGCATTTGAAATTTCATGGCAAAACACTTAAAATGGCGGCCCTGCCACGCCCACACCTTGACTCCAACCAAGATCATTTTAATAACTTTTGATCTTAAAAAGGGGTCAAGAGGGAACACAGTGATTTTAATGAGAATCCGCAAAACCCCTAGGAGGAGTTTTAAATTCGATGCCTGAAATTGGCAAAAATGCAAAAAATATTTGAATTTTCAATGCCACCTAGCGGTCATCCTGTGCATTGGACAAAAACGTCCCAAAAAGCAAATCCGTTTGTCTTGGCAAGCTCTACATGCCTACCAAACTTCAGCATAATCGGGCAAACCACAGATTTTTATGAATTTTTCAATTTTTCTAGGCGGCGCTGTGGAGCCATTTTGCCCGCCCACTGCGAAAAACAATAAAATCATAGAATTTTCACCAGGCCTGATTTTTCAGCCACATTTTGTTGAATTGAAACATGTTAAAGCCCCCAAAAAGACCTGTAAATTGGAAGAATAATAAGAATAATAATAAGAATTAAAGCCGCAAGGGCGTTGTTCAAACCCCTCGCACACCGATGCACCGCCGAGAATGAGCCACCGCCAATCCCTGCGCTCGCCAACTGGAGAGAAAAAGTTGCTTGAGTCTGTAGCAGGAATTGCATGTAAATGTTTTTCAGACCTGTCACTTTCGCCTGTCACGGAAAGATGCTCAAAATGTCCACCCGCCACACCCACACTGTTAATTGACAACAAAAAGATTTTGATAAGTTTTCATGTCACAGGGCTCAAGAGTGTCCACACCCGTTTTCGTGACATTCAGATGAAATCTGCAGGAGAAGTTCACAAAAGTATGACACATGCACAATTTTTAATTTCCTGTCACCAGGAGGGGCGCTGTCAGTATGGCTAAATATGACCATGTGAATGGCTTCAGGGCGGGACTCTTATGATATGCATAAAGTTTGGTGCATGTCGGACAATTTCAACTGAAGTCATAAGCATTTGAATTTTCATGGCTTAATCGCTTAAAAATGGCGGCCCTGCCACGCCCACACCATGACTCCCACCTCAATGAATTTAATAAGTTTTGCTCTTCAAGGGGTCAAGAGTACACACAGCGATTTTTCATGAGAATCGGATAAAATCCCTAGGAGGAGTTCGTTAAAAGCACGCAATGTGCAATCGCCAAAAAATGGCCGTTCAATTAAAAATGGCCGACTTCCTGTTGACTTTAGCCTATGGTGTCAGAGACTTTTTTGTAGACGTGGGTGTGATTCATATGTCCAGCAACTTTCATCAGTGTATCGTGCAGGAAGCCCTTGGGGCTGCAGTTTTAGAGGGCGCTTAGCGAGGCAGTTGGCCCTGCCCACTTGCAAAACCAATACAATTAGTAATTGTCTATGAAAACTGACCAGCTTGTGAAGTTTGGTATGTAAAGAACAAAGTTTACCTAAATTTATTAGGGAATCAATGTTCATGGCGAGATGCTCAAAAATGGCCGCCCCATTACGCCCACAGGGTTAATCCGAACAAGAAGATTTTAATAGCTTTTTTCATGTCACAGGTCTCAAGAGTGTCCAGGCCTGTTTTTCACGACATTCAGATGAAATCTGTAGGAGGAGTTCGCAAAAAGTATGACACATGCCCAATTTTTGACATTTCCTGTCGCCAGGAGGGGCGCTGTCAGTATGGCTGAATATGACCATTTGAGTGGGTTTCAGGGCGGGACTCTAATAATACTCCTGACGTTTGGTGCATCGCCGGACAAATATCACTGAAGTTATAAGCATTTGAAATGTCATGGCAAAATGCTTAAAATGGCGGCCCTGCCACGCCCACACCTTGACTCCAACCGAGATGATTTTAATAACTTCTGATCTTCAAAGGGTCAAGAGTAAACACAGTGATTTTCATGAGAATCCAGCAAAACACCTAGGAGGAGTTCGTTAAATTCCGATGCCTGAAATTGGCAAAATGGCCTAATTTTTGAATTTTCAACGACCACCTAGCGCTCTTCCTGTGCATTGGACAAAACGTCCCCAAAAGGCAAATCCGTTTGACTTGGCAAGCTCTACATGGCTACCAAATTTCAGCATAATCGGGCAAAACACAGATTTTTCATGAATTTTTAGATTTTTCTAGGGGGAGCTGTGGAGCCATTTTTCCCCGCCCACTGGCGAAACCAAAAAAATCATAGAATTTTCACCAGGCCTGATTTTTCAGCCACATTTTTGTTCGAATTGAAACACGTTAAAACACCCAAAAAGCCCTGTAAAGTGGAAGAATAATAAGAATAATAAGAATGATTAAAGCCGCAAGCGGTGTTGTACGGCCTCGCACAACCGATGCACCGCCGAACGAGCCACCGCCAATCCCTCGCGCCGCCAACTGGAGGTAATGTTGCTTAGGTGTGTCGAAGGAATTGCATGTAAATGTTCTTCAGACCTGTCACTGTCGCCTGTCACGGAAAGATGCTCAAAATGTCCACCCCGTCACACCCACACTGTTAATTGACAACAAGAGATTTTGATAAATTTTTCATGTCACAGGGCTCAAGAGTGTCCACACCCGTTTTTCGTGACATTCAGATGAAATCTGCAGGAAAAGTTCGCAAAAGTATGACACATGCACAATTTTGCTAATTTTCTGTCACCAGGAGGGGCGGTGTCAGTATGGCTAAATATGACCATGTGAATGGCTTCAGGGTGGGACTTTTATGATATGCCTAAAGTTTGGTGCATGTCGGACAATTAACACTGAAGTCATAAGCATTTGAATTTTCATGGCGAATCGCTTAAAATGGCGGCCCTGCCATGCCCACACCATGACTCCCACCGAAATGAATTTAATAACATTTGCTCTTCAAGGGGTCAAGAGTACACACAGCGATTTTCATGAGAATCGGACAAAATCCCTAGGTGGAGTTCGTTTAAAGCATAGCGTGCAAATCGGTAAAAATGGCCGTTCAATTAAAAATTGCGACTTCCTGTTGACTTTAGCCTATGGTGTCAAGAGACTTTTTTGTAGACGTGGGTGTGATACATATGTCCAGCAACTTTCATCAGTGTATGCGTGCAGGAAGGCTTTGGGGCTGCAGTTTAGAGGGCGCTTAGCGAGGCAGTTGGCCCCGCCCACTTGCAAAACCAATACAATTAGTAATTGTCTATGGAAACTGACCAGCTTGTGAAGTTTGGTATCTAAAGAACAAAGTTTACCTAAATTTATTAGGGAATCAATGTTCACGGGCGAGATGCTGATAATGGCCGCCCCATTACGCCCACAGGGTTAATCCGAACAAGAAGATTTTAATAAATTTTCATGTCACAGGTCTCAAGAGTGTCCACGCCCGTTTTGGTGACATTCAGATGAAATCTGTAGGAGGAGTTCGCAAAAGTATGACACATGCCCAATTTTTGTCATTTCCTGTCGCCAGGAGGGGGCGCTGTCAGTATGGCTGAATATGACCATTTGATTGGTTTCAGGACGGGACTCTTATAATACTCCTGACGTTTGGTGGACGTCGGACAAATATCACTGAAGTTATAAGCATTTGAAATTTCATGGCAAAACGCTTAAAATGGCGTGCCCCGTTACACCCACACCTTGACTCCAACCGAGAAGATTTTAATAACTTTTGATCTTCAAGGGGTCAAGAGTAAACACAGTGATTTTCGTGAGAATCCGGCAAAACCCCTAGGAGGAGTTCGTTAAATTCCGATGCCTGAAATCGGCAAAAATGCCCTAATTTTTGAATATTGAACGTCACCTAGCGGTCTTCCTGTGCATGGACAAAAACGTCCCAAAGGGCAAATCCGTTTGTCTTGGCAAGCTCTACATGCCTACCAAATTTCAGCATATTCGGGCAAACCACAGATTTTTCATGGATTTTTTAATTTTTCTAGGGGGCGCTGTAGAGCTATTTTGTCCACCCACTGGCGAAACCAATAAAATCATAGAATTTTCACCAGGCCTGATTTTTCAGCCACATTTTTGTTCGAATTGAAACACGTTAAAGCCCCCTAAAAGCCCTGTAACGTGGAAGAATAATAATAATAAGAATAATAATAATAATAATAATAATATAATAATAATAAGAATAATAATAATCACTACAGATACGATACGGTCCTCGCACCGTGAGTGCTCGGGCCCGTAATAAGAATAATAATAATAATAATCACTACAGATACAATACGGTCTTCGTGACCGTGAGTGCTCGGCCCGTAAAAATAATAATAAGAATAATAATTAAAGCCGCAAGCGGCGTTTTACGGGCCCTCGCACCGATGCACCGCCGAGGATTTAGTGACAGCCAATCCTTCGCGCTCGCCGACTTTAGTAACATTGCTTGGGTCTGTCGCAGGAATTGCATGTAAATGTTCTTCAGACCTGTCACTGTCACGGTCACGGAAAAATGCTCTAAATGGCCTCCCCGTCACACCCACACCGTTAATTAACAACAAGAGATTTTTGATAAGTTTTTCAAGTCACAGGGCTCAAAAGTGTCCACACCTTTTTTCTAGACATTCAGATGATATCTGCAGGAGAAGTTCATAAAAGAATGACACATGCACAATTTTGGTATTTTCATGTCGCCAGGAGGGGCGCTGTCAGTATGGCTAAATAGGACCATGTGAATGGCTTTAGGGCGGACTCTTATGATATGCATAAAGTTTGGTGCATGTCGGATAATGCACACTGAAGTCACATGCATTTGAATTTTCATGGCGAATCGCTTAAAATGGCGTGCCCTGCCACGCCTACACCATGACTCCTAAACCGAAATGAATTTAATTATTTTTGCTCTTCAAGCGGTAAAGACTAAACACAGCAGTTTTCATGAAAATCCAAAAAAATCCCTTGCAGGAGTTCGCAAAAGAACGCAAAATGCAAATCGCCAAAACTGGCTGTTTAATTCAAAATGGCCGACTTCCTGCTGACTTTAGCCTATGGTGTCAGGAGACTTTTTTGTAGATGTGGGAGTGCTACAGATGCCCACCAATTTTCATCAGTGTATGTGGAAGAGTGCCTTGGTGCTGCAGTTTAGGGGCGCTTAGCGAGGCATTTTGCCCTGCCCACTTAAGTAAACCGATACAGTTCATAAATTACTATGGAACCTGACCAGTATGTGAAGTTTGTTGTGTAATGAACAAGGTTTTACTGAATTTATTAGGGGAATTGTTGTTCACACTGAGATGCTCAAAATGGCTGCCCTGTCACGCCAAGAGGGTTAATTCAAACAATAAGATTTTAATAACTTTTTGATGTCATGGTTCTCGGAGTGTCCAAGCCCATTTTCGTTTATTTCGGATGAAATCTGTAGGAGGAGTTCATAAAAAGTTCGACACATGCCCAATTTTGGACATTTCCTGTCGCCAGGAGGGGCGCTGTCAATATGGCTGAATATGACAATTTATTTGGCTTTATGGCAAGACTCTCATGATGCCCATGAAGTTTAGTGCATGTGGGACAATGTACACTGAAGTTATAAGTATTTGAATTTTCATGTCGAATCGCTTAAAATGGCGGCCCTGCACGCCCACATCTTGACTCCCACCGAATGATTTTAATAATTTTTTTAATCTTCAAGGGGTCAAGAGTACACTCAGTGATTTTCATGAGAATCAGACAAAATCCTAGGAGGAGTTCGTTAAAAGCACGCAACGCCTAAATTGCCAAAAATAGCTGTTCAATTCAAAATGGCCGACTTCCTGTTGACTTTAGCCCATGGTGTCAAGAGACTTTTTTGTAGACGTGGGTGTGATACATATGTGCAGCAACTTTCATCAGTGTAGGTGGAAGAAGGCCTTGGAGCTGCAGTTTAGAGGGCACTAGCGAGGCAGTTGGCCCCGCCACTTGCAAAACCAATACAATTAGTAATTGTCTATGGAAACTGACCAGCTTGTGAATTTTTGGTATGGAAAGAACAAAGTTTACCTAAATTTATTAGGAAATCAATGTTCACGGCGAGATGCTCAAAAATGGCCGCCCATCACGCCCACAGGGTTTATCCGAACAAGAAGATTTTAATAACTTTTTTCATGGTACAGGTCTCAAGAGTGTCCATACGTTTTAGTGACATTCAGATGAAATCTGTGGGAGGAGTTCGCAAAAGTATGACACATGCCCAATTTTTTGTCATTTCCTGTCGCCAGGAGGGGGCGCTGTCAGTATGGCTAAATATGACCATTTGATTGGTTACCTGGCAGGACTCTCATAATACGCCTGATGTTTGGTGCAGGTCCAACAAATATCACTGAAGTTATGAGCATTTGAAATTTCATGGCAAAACGCTTAAAATGGCGGCCCTGCCACGCCCACACTGTGACTCCAACCGAGATGATTTTAATAATTTTTGATCTTCAAGGGGTCAAGAGTAAACACCATGATTTTCATGAGAATCGCAAAACCCATAGGCGGAGTTTGTTAAATTCGATGCCAGAAATCGCAAAAATTGCCTTATTTTCCATTTTCAACACCACCTAGCGGGCATCCTGTGCATTGGACAAAAACGTCCCAAAAGGCAACTCCGTTTGTCTTGGCAAGCTCTACATGCCTACCAAATTTCAGCATAATCGGGCAAACAAAAGATTTTTCATGAATTTTTAAATATTTCTAGGGGCGCTGTGGAGCAATTTTGCCGCCCAATAAGTAAAAAACCAATAAAATCATAGAATTTTCACCAGGCCTGATTTTTTCAGCCACATTTTGTTCTAATTGAAACACGGTAAAGCGCCCAAAAAGCCCCTGTAAAGTGAAAGGATAATAATAATTAAAGCATAAGCGGGCGTTATGCGAACCCTCGCACACCGATGCACGCCCGAAGCACGAGCCACCGGCAATCCTCGCGCCGCAACTGGAGGTAAAGTTGCATAGGTCTTTGAAGGAATTGCATGTAAATGTTCTTCAGACCTGTCACTTTCGCCTGTCACGAAAGATGCTCAAAATGTTGGCCACACCCACACTGTTAATTGACAACAAGCGATTTTGATAAGTTTTCATGTCTCAGGGCTGAAGAGTGTCCACACCACGTTTAAGTGACATTCAGATGAAATGTGCAGAAGTTCATAAAAGTATGACACATGCACAATTTTGCTAATTTCCTGTCACCAGGAGGGGGCGCTGTCAGTATGGCAAAATATGACCATGTGAATGGCTTCAGAGCAAGACTCTTATCATACATAAAGTTTGGTGCCCATGGGACAATGTACACTGAAGTTATAAGCATTTGAATTTTCAATGTGAATTGCTTAAAATGGCAGCCTACCCACTTAACACAACCTGACTCCCACCAAAATGAATTTAATAACTTTTTTGATGTCCAATGTGTCAAGAGTACAAACAGCGATTTTCATTAGAATCAGACAAAATCCCTAGGAGGAGTTTGTTAAAGTACGCAACGTTCAAATCGCCAAAAATGGCCGTTCAATTAAAAATGGCTGACTTCCTGTTGACTTTAGCCTATGGTGTCAAAAGGCTTTTTTGTAGATGTGGGTGTGATACATATGTCCAGCAACTTTCATCAGTTTACGTGAAAGAAGGCCTTGGGGCTGCAATTTAGAGGGCGCTAGTGAGGCACTTGGCCCCGCCCACTTGCAAAACCAAAACAATTAGTAATTGTCTATGGAAACTTACCAGCTTGTGAATTGGGAATTGTTTAAAATGGCGGCCCTGCCACGCCCACATCGTGACTCCCACCGAAATTAATTTAATAACTTTTGATCTTCAAGGGGTCAAGACTACACACATCGATTTTCAAGAGAATCAGACCAAATCTCGAGGAGTTTGTTAAAAAATAAGGTGCAAATCGCAAAAATGGCTGTTCAATTAAAAATGGCCGACTTCCTGTTGAATTTAGCTTATGGTGTCAGAGATTTTTTGTGGGCGTGGGTGTGATACATATGTCCAGCAACTTTCATCAGTGTATGTGGAAGAAGGCCTTGAGCTGCAGTTTGGAGGGCGCTAGCGAGGCAGTTGTCCCCGCCCCCTTGCAAAACCAATACAATTAGTAATTGGCTATGAAACTGACTAGCTTTTGAACTTTGGTATGTAAAGAACAAAGTTTACCTAAATTTATTAGGGAATCAATGTTCACGCAAAGATGCTGAAAATGGCCGCCCCATCACGGCCACAGGGTTAATCCAAACAAGAAGATTTTGATACCTTTTTCATGTCACAGGGCTCAAGAGTGTCCAAACCATTTTTGGTGACATTCAGATGAAATCTGCAGGAGAAGTTTGCAAAAAGTATGACACATGCACAATTTTGGTAATTTCCTGATGCCAGGAGGGGGCGCTGTCAGTATGGCTAAATTTGACCATGTGATTGGCTTCAGGGTGGGACTCTTATGATATGCATAAAATTTGGTGCATGTCGGACGATGTACACAGAAGTCATAAGCATTTGAATTTTCATGGCGAATCGCTTAAAATAGCGGCCCTGCCACGCCCACACCATGACTCCCAATCAAATGAATATAATAACTTTTTGCTCTTCAAGGGTCATGACTACACACAGCGTTTTGATGAAAATTCGAAAAAAATCCATAGGAGGAGTTTGGCAAAGAACGCGAACAAGCAAATCGCCAAAAATGGCTGTTTAATTAAAAATGGCCAACTTCCTGTTGACTTTAGCCTATGATGTCAAGGCTTTTTTTTTGTAGAGGGGGTGTGATACATATGTCCAGGAACTTTCATCAGTGTACGTGGAAGAAGGCCATGGGGCTGCAGTTTAGAGGGCGCTAGCGAGGCAGTTGGCCCCGCCCACTTGCAAAACCAATACAATTAGCAATTTTTTTCATGGAAACTGACCAGCTTGTGAAGTGTGGTATGTAAAGAACAAAGTTTAACTAAATTTTTTCATTGTTCACGGCGAGATGCTGAAAATGGCCGCCCCATCACGGCCACAGGGTTAATCCGTACAAGAAGATTTTAATAACTTTACATGGTGCATGTCTCAAGAGTGTCCACGCCCGTTTTCGTGACATTCAGATGAAATCTGTAGGAGGAGTTCGCAAAAGTATGACACATGTCCAATTTTTGTCATTTCTTGTCGCCAGGAGGGGGCGCTGTCAGTATGCCTCAAAATGACCATTTGACTGGTTTCAGGGCGGGACTCTTATCATACGCCTGACGTTTGGTGCAGGTCGGACAAATATCACTGAAGTTATTAGCATTTGAAATTTCATGGCAAAACGCTTAAAATGGCGGCCCTGCCACGCCCACACTGTGACTCCAACCGATATGATTTTAATAACTTTTTGATCCTCAAGGGGTCAAGAAATAACACAGTGATTTATATGAGAATCCAGCAAAACCCCTAGGAGGAGTTCGTTAAATTCTGATGCCAGAAATCGGCAAAAATGGCCTAATTATTGAATTTTCAACGCCACCTAACGGTCTTGCTGTGCATTGGACAAAAACGTCCCAAAGGCAAAACCGTTTGTCTTGGCAAGGTCTACATGCCTACCAAATTTCAGCATAATCGGCAAAACCACAGATTTTTCATGAATTTTTTTAATTTTTTCTAGGGGTGCTGTGCAGCCATTTTGCCCCGCTTAGTTGCGAAACCAAGAAAATCTATAATTTTTCGCCGGGCCTGATTTTTTTGCCAAAATTTTGATCGAATTGAAACACGTTAAAGGGCCCAAAAAGCCCTCTAAACTTGTGGAAAAAGAATAATAATTAAAGCATAGCGGCATTGTACGGGCCCTCGCACACCGATGCACCGCCGAGAATGAGCCACCGCCAATCCTGCGCCGCCAACTGGAGGTAAAGTTGCATAGGTCTGTCGCAGGAATTGCACGTAAATGTTCTTCAGACCTATCACTTTCGCCTGTCACGGAAAGATGCTCAAAATGTCCAACCCGTCACACCCACACTGTTAATTGACAACAAGAGATTTTGATAAGTTTTCATGTCACAGGGCTGAAGAGTGTCCAAACCCGTTTTGTGACATTCAGATGAAATGTGCAGGAGAAGTTCATAAAAGTATGACACATGCCCAATTTTGCTAATTTCCTGTCACCAGGAGGGGGCGCTGTCAGTATGGCAAAATATGACCATGTGAATGGCTTCAGGGCGGGACTCTTATGATATGCATAAAGTTTGGTGCATGTCGGACAATTTACACTGAAGTCATAAGCATTTGAATTTTCATGGCGAATTGCTTAAAATGGCGGCCCTGCCACACCCACACCATGACTCCCAATCTAAATGAATTTAATAACTTTTGCTCTTCAAGGGGTCAAGAGTACACTCAGCGATTTTCATGAGAATCGGACAAAATCCCTAGGAGGAGTTCGTTAAAACGAACGCAAATCGCCAAAAATGGCCGTTCAATTAAAAATGGCCGACTTCCTGTTGACTTTAGCCTATAGTGTCAAGTGACTTTTTTGTAGAAGTGGGTTTGATACATATGTCCAGCAACTTTCATCAGTGTACGTGCAGGAAGGCCTTGGGGCTGCAGTTTAGAGGGCGCTAGCGAGGCAGTTGGCCCCGCCCACTTGTAAAACCAATACAATTAGTAATTGTCAATGGAAACTGACCAGCTTGTGAAGTTTGGTATGTAAAGACCAAAGGTTACCTAAATTTATTAGGGAATAAATGTTCACGGCAAGATGCTGATAATGGCCGCCCCATTACGCCCACAGGGTTAATCCGAACAAGAAGATTTTAATAACTTTTCATGTCACAGGTCTCAAGAGTGTCCACGCCTGTTTTCATGACATTCGGATGAAATCTGTAGGAGGAGTTCGCAAAAGTATGACACATGCCCAATTTTTGTCATTTCCTGTCGCCAGGAGGGGGCGCTGTCAGTATGGCTGAATATGACCATTTGATTGGTTTCAGGGCGGGACTCTTATAATAATCCTGACGTTTGGTGCACATCGGACAAATATCACTGAAGTTATAAGCATTTGAATTTTCATGGCAAAACGCTTAAAATGGCGGCCCTGCCACGCCCACACCTTGACTCCAACCGAGAAGATTTTAATAACTTTTGATCTTCAAGGGGTCAAGAGTAAACTCAGTGATTTTTCGTGAGAATCCGCAAAACCCCTAGGAGGAGTTCGTTAAATTCCGATGCCTGAAATTGGCAAAAATGCAAAAATTTTTGAATTTTCAATGCCACCTAGCGGTCATCCTGTGCATTGGACAAAAACGTCCCAAAAAGCAAATCCGTTTGTCTTGGCAAGCTCTACATGCCTACCAAACTTCAGCATAATCGGGCAAACCACAGATTTTTCATGAATTTTTCAATTTTCTAGGGGGCTGTGGAGCCATTTTGCCCCCCACTGGTGAAAACAATAAAATCATAGAATTTTCACCAGGCCTGATTTTTCAGCCACATTTTTGTTCGAATTGAAACATGTTAAAGCCCCCAAAAAGACCTGTAAATTGGAAGAATAATAAGAATAATAATAAGAATTAAAGCCGAAAGGCGTTGTTCTGGCCCTCGCACACCGATGCACCGCCGAGAATGAGCCACCGCCAATCCCATGCTTCGCCAACTGGAGGAAAAGTTGCTTGAGTCTGTAGCAGGAATTGCATGTAAATGTTTTTCAGACCTGTCACTTTCGCCTGTCACGGAAAGATGCTCAAAATGTCCACCCCGTCACACCCACACTGTTAATTGACAACAAAAGATTTTGATAAGTTTTCATGTCACAGGGCTCAAGAGTGTCCAGACCCGTTTTCTTGACATTCAGATGAAATCTGCAGGAGAAGTTCACAAAAGTATGACACATGCAATTTTGCTAATTTCCTGTCACCAGGAGGGGGCGCTGTCAGTATGGCTAAATATGACCATGTGAATGGCTTCAGGGCGGGACTCTTATGATATGCATAAAGTTTGGTGCATGTCGGACAATTTAAACTGAAGTCATAAGCATTTGAATTTTCATGGCGAATCGCTTAAAATGGCGGCCCTACCACGCCCACACCATGACTCCCACCTCAATGAATTTAATAAGTTTTTGCTCTTCAAGGGGTCAAGAAGTACACTGGCGATTTTCATGAGAATCGGATAAAATCCCTAGGAGGAGTTACGTTAAAAGCACGCAATGTGCAAATCGCAAAAATGGCCGTTCAATTAAAAATGGCCGACTTCCTGTTGACTTTAGCCTATGGTGTCAGAGACTTTTTTTTTTTTTGTAGGCGTGGGTGTGATTCATATGTCCAGCAACTTTCATCAGTGTATCGTGCAGGAAGCCCTTGGGGCTGCAGTTTAGAGGCGCTAAGCGAGGGCAGTTGGCCCCGCTCACTTGCAAAACCAATACAATTAGTAATTGTCTATGAAAAACTGACCAGCTTGTGAAGTTTGGTATGTAAAGAACAAAGTTTACCTAAATTTATTAGGAATCAATGTTCATGGCGAGATGCTCAAAATGGCGCCCCATTACGCCCCACAGGGTTAATCCGAACAAAAAGATTTTAATAGCTTTTTCATGTCACAGGTCTCAAGAGTGTCCAGGCCTGTTTTCCCGACATTCAGATGAAATCTGTAGGAGGAGTTCATAAAAGTATGACACATGCCCAATTTTTGACATTTCCTGTCGCCAGGAAGGGGCGCTGTCAGTATGGCTGAATATGACCATTTGAGTGGTTTCAGGGCGGGACTCTTATAATACTCCTGGCGTTTGGTGCACGTCGGACAAATATCACTGAAGTTATAAGCATTTGAAATTTCATGGCAAAATGCTTAAAATGGTAACCCTGCCACGCCCACACCTTGACTCAAACCGAGATGATTTTAATAACTTCTGATCTTCAAAGGGTAAAGAGTAAACACATTGATTTTCATGAGAATCCAGCAAAACCCCTAGGAGGAGTTCGTTAAATTCGATGCCTGAAATCGGAAAAAAATGGCCTAATTTTTGAATTTTCAACGCCACCTAGCGGTCTTCCTGTGCATTGGACAAAAACGTCCCAAAAAGGCAAATCCGTTTCTGGTGGCAAGCTCTACATGCCTACCAAATTTCAGCATAATCGGGCAAACCACAGATTTTTTTCATGAATTTTTAATTTTTCTAGTGGGCGCTGTGGAGCCATTTTACCCGCCCACTGGCTTAAAAAACAATAAAATCATAGAATTTTCACAAGGCCTGATTTTTCAGCCACATTTTTTGTTCGAATTGAAACACGTTAAAGCCCCCAAAAGCCCTGTAAAGTGGAATAATAATAATAATAATAATAATAAAAAGAATAATAATAATAATAATAATCGCTACAGATACAATCACGGTCCTACATCGTAGGTGCCTAAGACCCGTAATTAAAACATAGCCCGTTATGCGAACCCTCGCACAACCGATGCACCGCTAAAACGGCGACCGCTGACCCCTGCGCTCGGCAAGTCGATGTATTGCTGCTCTAGTCTGTCAGAGGAATTGCATGTAGATTTTCTTCAGACCTATCACTTTTCGTCTGTCCACGACAATATGTTCAAAATAGCCGCCCTTTCACGCCCACACCGTTAATTAACAATAAGAGATTTTAATAACTTTTTCATGTCAAAGGATCAAGAGTTTCCACCCTTTTTCGTGACATTCAGATGAAATGTGTGGGAGAAGTTCATAAAAGTATGACACATGCCCAATTATGGTAATTTCCTGTCGCCAGGAGGGCGCTGTCAGTATGGCTAAACATGACCACGTTTATCGCTTCAGGGCAAGACTCTCATGATATGCATGAAGTTTGGTACAGGTTGGACAATGTATACTGAAGTTATAAGCATGTGAATTTTCATGGTTAATTGCTTAAAATGGCGGGACTGCCACGCCCGCACCGTGACTCCCCACGAAATGAATTTAATAACTTTTGATCTTCAAGGGGTCAAGAGTACACACAGCAATTTTCATGACAATCAGTAAAAAGAAATCCCTAGGAGGAGTTCGTTAAAAATGCATAGCGTGCAAATTGCCAAAATGGCTGTTCAATTAAAAATGGCCGACTTCCTGTTGACTTTAGCCTATGGTGTCAGAGACTTTTTTGTAGACGTGGGTGTGATACATATGTCAACTTTCATCAGTGTACGTGGAAGAAGGCCTTGGGGCAGCAGTTTAGAGGGCGTTAGCGAGGCAGTTGGCCCCGCCCACTTGCAAAACCAATACAATTAGTAACTGTTTATGGAAACTGACCAGCATGTGAAGTTTGGTATGTAAAAGAACAAAAGTTTCTCTAAATTTATTAGGGAATCAATGTTCACGGCGAGATGCTCAAAATGGCGCCTCATCACGCCCACAGGGGTTAATCGAACGAGCAGATTTTAATAACTTTGCTCTCAAGTGTGTCCGCGCCCATTCGTGATATTCAGATGAAATCTGTAGGAGGAGTTCATAAAAAGTATGGCACATGCCCAATTTTGACATTTCCTGTCGCCAGGAGGGGCTGTCAGTATGGCTGAATATGACCATTTGAGTGGTTTCAGAGGCGGGACTCTTATAATACGCCTGATGTTTGGTGCAGGTGGGACAAATATCACTGAAGTTATAAGCATTTGAAATTTCATGGCAAAAACGCTTTGAAATGGCGACCCTGCACGCGCCCACACCGTGACTCAACGAGATGATTTTAATAACTTTTTGATCTTCAAGGGGTCAAGAGTAAACACGTGATTTTTATGAGAATGTGGCACAACACCTGAGAGGGAGTTCGTTAAATTCCGATAA
>JAFJMP010000245.1:0-21722 GCA_029692085.1 Gymnothorax javanicus | reverse complement strand
GACACATAAACATCAAAAGCGGGCTGGATGCTGCCATTCCTGGTGATGCCCCCCAGGCCTTACTGCAGCCCTTCAGTTCCTGTTTTTCAGAGTTTTTTTTCTCCCAGTCTCTTCAGTTTAAAATACATTTCAATTGGTTAATCGGGTGATTAACTCACCAAAATCAAAATAACAAAAAAAGGGCAATGTCCAATGAACTATGGTGTTCACTGTGTATAAATATGCAAACCATGTCAGAAAATGTTCAGTGTTTAATCAACTCCCACAGAGCACACATACTCCTGATGGAGTTACAGTTACATTAACACTGGATATTTTACAGTATACAATCTGAGTACTTCTGAAAACTTGCCAAATAATTAAAGACACAAGAAACTGTTTGTGTACTCTTGTATTTGATCTTGCTGTAACTCTGTTAGAGTTCTTTTAACTCTGCACACTTTTACCGACCGAGGCTTGGAGTGGAATACACACGTCATCTCTTTGAAGGGCACTCAGTGTATTTTGAGCGTAATCCCTCTCCACACGTGTGCTATATAAGTGACAGGAAAGCAGGGCCCGCATCCATTTTGTGCCAGAATTAATCTGTGACACCAGCGGGTGAGAATGTTCTGGAAAATGAGTGGGGAGGGCTGTTTTGGAGGCATCACAGTGACTTATGTACGAGGATGCCTCGTTTCGACACAGCAGAGGTGTGCCAATGTTAAATCGCACAGCCAATAGAAGAGAACACATATCTGAGGTCTACTATTGGTCAGTTCTGTCCTGAGGGATGCAGGTGAGTGTATCAGGTAGGACTGTAGTGTAGGTATCCGCTCAGTGCAGAGAGCGATACTGTCAGCAGTTGAGAGGTGTAATCGCCACAGCTGACCAAATACCTGGATGTACTGCATGCCGCACTAATCAAATTACATTTCAAAAACATTATATTGTACAAATCAAATTTGAGCCACATTGTTCTATTCTAATATAGTCTATTCCTTTTTTTAGTGTTCGCATCCTCTCTGATTGCAGCATTTTTTGAAGACGAAAGTCAAGTCAATTTATAACTTCTCCTTCAAGTTGCAAAATGTTACAATTTAAGTTGAAATGACAAATTTTAACACGTTGAAATAACAAAAGGCACTGCACATTTTGTGGCTTGTTTGGAAAACGCTGTTTGTAGCCCAGTTCATGGGCACCATGGAGCTGCATGGGTAGCAATGTAGCCTCAGAGCTTAGAAGTCAGGGGTTCGAATCCAGACTGTGACCTTTCTGTGTGGAGTTACCACAGAAAAACCTCTGTGCTTGAGTTGTTTTCATTCAGGTACTGGGGTTTCCGTCCAAACATACACAATCCTGGGCAACCGGAGACTCCGAATGGCTGATAGGTGTGACTGTGTGAGAGAATGTTGCGTGAGCCCTGTGAATGATTGGCAGGTTTTCCATAGCCTATCGCTGCCTCACATTATATGTGTGTTGGGATAGGCTCCACCCCCATACCTCCCCCCCCCACCCCCACCTCCGCAGGATGGATGGAGTCCTGCTCAAAATGAAACAATGATATCCAATAACTGAAAGCAGGTTATGATATTTTATTTATGTATTGACTTGTTCGTGTTTCATCACATTTCCCCTCCCCACACACACACCAGCTCCACCCCCTCTCCCCTGTCCCTCGATCGCTGGGCTTCTGCTGGTCTGCCTCCTGTGTCCTCTTCAATGATGAAAAACAGCCTCCCCCCGCCAGCAGAAGTATCCTCCAGAAAGAAAGAAGAAAAGGCGCAGAAACGCTCAGTGAAGAGACGGTGTTGAGAGGAGGGTTGTCTGGTGCAGTGAAGACTGCGGTTCACAGGGGCGACCTGCTGAGGTCAGATATTTGCCTGTGTGTATTCTGGATTTTTCTATGCGGTTTTAAAATACTGTTTTCCCATTTTTCTCTTTGTCTCTTTTTTTTTTTGCCTTGACAAAAAAATGAACGCGACAATCTGCAATTATGTTCCGACAATATGGATGCATTTCACCTGGGATGCCACAGCAAGGTTCCACGAAATGAAAAATGTGCTTTTCTGCAAATCATGACTCACCGATTGTTCTTCTGCACAATCACACCCCTTGAGGAACACATATACTGTTTATGAGTGCATGCCTGTGTGTGTGTGTGTGTGTGCGTGTGTGTGTGCGTTTGTGTGCCTGTGTATGTGCGTTCATATGTGTGTTTGTGTTTTTTGTGAGAGTGTGCGTGTATTAGTGTGTATGTACGTGGGTGTGTGTACATGTCTGATTTGGTGTGTGCGTGTGTGTGTGTGTCTGTGTCTGATTTGGTGTGTGTATATGTGTGTATGCTTGGCCTGAATGTGTTGTCTCGTTCACTTCAGTGCATAAGTGGTTTAATGCAATAAAAACTTTGACCTTTCCCTAACTTTAACACATTAAACGAATAAAAAAACAACAAAATTCTTACAACATATCTAATATACGATTTGTAGTTCACTGAAATATTAACTGAGAATTATGTACTCAAACCGCAGCAGCTCAACAGTCAGCTGCAATCAGCAAACGCTTTCTTTTTAAGTTCAGTGCATGATGGCATTACATTTAAAAACCAGCTCTTCAGCAGGTGGTGTAGTTTTCCCCGTTTACAGGAGACTGTGCAGAGACAAATAGTTCAGCCTTTCAGCCAATTGAAGCAGGATTGGGGGGGGGGTGTTCAGTGGTCACGGCCAGTGATGAGTTTATTGTACATTTAACGTGGAATGTTGTGTGTGTTTTTTGCTGTAATATTTCAAATTTAAACATTCAGTGTTTAATGGGTGGAATCAAGCTTTCAACAAGCTGTTTTGTAAAAATACAGAATGATTTTCTTGGTCCAACTCCTCTGCAACATACGGTGACAAATAACGTTCAGCTGACATCTGGCAATGTCAACAATATTAGATTTTTTTTTTTCTTTTTCGTAATGGCCTGGGTTCTTTTTTCTTTCACACCACTCAACTCATGATCGAAGCATCCTGTGATGTGCATTGTGGAATTAACTTCATTGGATTTAACAGGTGCTGCTAATACCAATTCCTATATGGCGGTGCTAAACATGCGGGCTAACGACTCTCTCAAAGAAACTGGCATCTAACGCCGTGGACTCAAGCAAACACGCAAGGCTGAAGATCGCAAAACCTTCACGGCGGACAATAATGCCATCAAACGCTGTGGTGACAGTGTGGGCGTCTCCATTACCATGCTGTCACCGCAGTAACCGCGGGCGCATGGCACTTTTTATTTTACACCTGACCTTAAAATAAAAAAATGAACTAAAACACTTAACACTGGGCACACCATCCTGCTGAGGTCTCAGGATTATTAGGCACCAAAACACAAAATCATGTGCCTGTGCTGTTGTTTGCCTTATTATGTTTAATTTTATTATTATTTATTTCACAGCACTAAAGCATTTCTCTTATATTGCCCTTTCAACAGTCGCACATGATTTACTTCCTGTCTTAACACTGCAGGGAAGACGATAAGGCAGCGCTTTTGTTATGCATTTGGCAGAAATCCGTATTGGGAGTGATGTAAGCAGCTTTGAGAGATAGCACATGATTTGCGATTTACGCGCTGGCGTGGGAGGTGGGAGAAGTGGTAACGGTATGTAAAGAGTCCCTTTGCTGGAAGTCCACCAATACCATTCATTCATGACCGATTGGCGCAGGAGGTGGCTGAATCCTGTAGGAGGCGGTAAAGCATGTAAAAGGGCTTCCTAAAAGGACGCCCAACCATCCGACGAAAAAGGGACAAAGCGAGAGAGAGGGAGAACCGAGAACCAATAAAATAGTGCGATCCATTACATTCAAATAACTAGAAGATAAACTGACCAGCCCATTCGAATCAGCAGGTGGCTATATAGAGTTATAGTTGGCCCAGGTTCAATCATCCAGCTGTTTATAGTTCGGGAAGCCACAAAGAAAAGTCCTACAGCACACTTTAATCTGAATCCCACTCAATCTGATCGCAGAAGCTGCCTCCTACAGCCTGTTTCATTCAGAATTATGTGGTGACTCATGAGCCAAATTCACTGGGAAATGAGTGATTTCTTCTTTGTTTTGATTCTATTGGCTGAATTAATTACGGATCTGAATCCAATGGAACATGCATTTTACACGCTGAAGAGGAGACTGAAGGCAAAAAGTCCCTGAAACAAGCAGGAAGTAAAGATGCTGCAGTACAGACCTGGTAGAGCATCATCAGGAAAGACAATCAGCGTCTGATGAGGTCTATGCATCACAGGCAGTCATGGCATCATGCAAAGGATATTTGGCCAAGTATTGAACATGACTGCTTAATTCTACATTATATTAAGGGTCAAATATTCCTTGAAGCACCCAAAAATTCGGGAGGCGAGGTCCATGTAAAACAAGGTGCGAGCTATTTTAAACAGTTTCTGCAAAATACTTGAGAACATCTTCAAATTCAAGAGTCAAGAGTCTCACACTTACATTCTTATAGTCATTGCATCCTTTCAAATGCAAAAGTTTAAAAATAGAACCTAAATAAAATATGTGTGACTGTCCAGGGAATTATGGAGCTCACTGTATGTTGCAAGCATTGCAGATAATAATAATAATAATAAATAATAATAATGCTAATACTAATACTAAAAAATAATACTGTTATTACTACTACTACTACTACTACTAATAATAATAATAATAATAATAACAACTATTATTTTTATTGTTGTTGTAGTTGTAGTAAAGTTTGAGCAGAGTGTGGGGAAATGTTGCACTGGAATTTACAGAGCTAATATTATAAACATGTGTATGTAATAACTCAATAAGCCGGACGGTGGTCGTAAACAAACCAGAAGCAGAGGCAATTTACGGTTGGTGTATCTAGTGAGCTACACATATATCCTCATAAAGTGCATCTAGCGATGAGTGTAATATTAATTTGACATCGGTGCCAGTGTAGCCCCACAAACAATAACGCACAGTAAACATCTCATCCCACTTGTGTTGTCAATTTGGAGAGTATGACCTATGAGAGAACTGCATTCAAAAGGAACACAGACGATTTTTTTTTTGTTTAATTGTTTTTTCTCAGTCTGTGAGTTAAGTCGTTTTTCAGGTAAGAGACTTTCCCCCACGACATTTACATGCTCATTAGAGCCAAAATGGATGCGCCTAGACTGTATCTAATGGGGCTCGTTGATCAGGATGACCGCTGGCTGTCAGCATGCATTCAAACCCCCCGATTTTGCATATACATTTTCATTTCATTAATCAAAATCACCAGAGAGAAACATGCCACTGGTATGAATTGAAAGATCAAGGAAGTGTCGGTCACACCAGATGACTGAAGCTCGATGACCTCTTAGGAAATGACGACACATAATTAAAGCCTGACACCGGCAATATTATCCCACAGTTTCTCTGCAATACCTTTCTCACTCAAAGTAAATTAGGCATTCCTGCAGGGAATTCAATAAGGGCCCAACTGCATGAAGCAAATTTTTACAGGAGAACATTTTATTTCTTTTAAAGTGTGGTCACGACCTAAGAATCATGGATTTTAACACGTATAGTATCCCAGTAGTCACAGAGGTAACAAATGACAAGATATGGACACAAGGGATGATTTAATTTCAGCTCAGTGGATGAGTAATAGCCCTGACATTAGGGCTGTCTAAGGCGTAACCTGGTTGTGACTTGTGATGACATTGTTGCAGAAAAACTCAATGTCATTTCTGAAGTCTGCTGATAACCTGAACACTTTGTTTTACTCACAGAGTGCTTTTATATGGTTTGGTGGCCAAAAGGCAATAACTCGGTGTTTTCAAGGAGTTCAGGGAGGTCATGGAGAGGGACTTATCGGCCGAGGCAGAATTACCTGCAGCTGGGGTCCAGCTCTGAACTCACTGCGTAAAAATACATTAAGAAAAACCATGTTTATATAAAGGCGTTGGGACCCTCTTGCACACAATCAAAAATGTCACAGAAATAGCATAGAGGTTGTAAACCTGAATTTTGGAAAAAAAAAATGTGCAGTTTGGCCCTTATTGAATTCACTGATTCAATTTTTAATCAAAGATACAGAATGCTCCCTACAGTTTGCTGTGAATATATATATATATATATATATATATATATGTGTGTGTGTGTGTGTGTGTGTGTGTGTGTGTTTTCCCTGGGGCACAAAGGAAGAACAGCTCACCAGAGGTTAACATCGGAGGTTTCGACCTTCCCCGATCACGAAGCTTACAGCACAGCCTGTGGACGGAAAGCAAGAAGAATTATGGAATGTTTCTGCTGAAAATCATTTTAAGGAGCTCTGAGCATCTGTTCTGTGATTTATTAGTAGAATTGTGAGTTTGGAAATCACCTCTTGACCCACACCTTTGTAAGTACAATGAAGTAAGGACTGCTGTCAAGCTTTAATGTGCGAAGTTGATGGATGTTGCCTGGATTCATCCGTATTGCTGGATATCAAATGTTTCTGCTCATTGATAATGGCCACTAGCCCCTCTCAGCAGTAACTTACACTACAGATTCTGCTGGTTCGAGGCACGCTAATAAGAGTAAATACAATGGATGGGAGAATAACGTTATTCAATAGTCGTACAGCGTGTATGTACCGTGATGTGCTGTGTTCTTCTGTTGAAAAAATGTTTCAGTGGAAACAATTACAACAACATGATGTAATTGTAATTATTAACCAGATACATTTCTGCGGGTCATGAATTGACTTCATTATCCATCCATTGGGCAAACAAATTATTTATTAAATCAAAACAAACAAAAAAAAAAATTGAGAATTCAATATTTGTGGTCAGGGTCTAAAATTAAAGTCCATAATGAAGTTCTGGATTAGCATTGATTACATTTCTTTTTCATTTTTTTTTTCTATTTATTTTACACTTATTTTTCTCAGGACATTAACATGCTGAACACTCTTTGAATAATTATAACACATAATCCTGAACACAACTGTTCTCTCAGAGTGGAAGACTTGCTAACAGTTGCCTCCTCTAATATCTATCACAGTCAGATTCTGAAACCAGTCATTTCCTGAAACTACTAAATTTTTCTGCATTTCATGTGAAGTTATTGAAGTTTAGCCTCACCATTTTATGAAATGACGGATATGTTTTGTCATTTTCACGAAATGACTGGTTTTACAATCTGACTGAGCATATTGATGATTAATATGGAAATGATGGGAATCTGACCTGCCTAATTAAATAAGTTCTTGTACCTTTTATGAGAGACAGAGAAGGAAGGCTAACCTCCAGCCACACACAACCTACGATGAAGACTCGGACCGCATTCCTCAGTCCTGCAATCATTATATACATCTGCTGTTCATTTCCCTTCTGTGGTGGTGTTGAGCTATTTAAGACTGAGCCTTGCACTTAGTCTTGGCGTAAGTCACAGAAACAGCGTAAGCCACATGCTGACGTTGTAGACTTAGTCTTGTATAGACTTATTCTACGTATTTCCCGATTAGCGGTACAGTGTATTATTAACTCTCCTGCATAAAAACGGTATCTCCTGCATTAGTAATGCGTATTATTAACTCTTGCATTAAACATGTATCATCTAATGCATTAGCGTGTTATTAACTCTCCCAAGATTAAGCATGTATACATTCTCACTCTTGAACATAGTGATGTTTGCTGCTTTTACGTACCACTTTAACTTCATGGCTTGCTTTGTGTGTGTCTCCTCTGCTGCGCAGTAGGCATGATAAATACAACCAAGTCCATCCTGCTCCTGAGTCCAGTCTTCAACTTCCTGTCCTCCATGCACATCACCCGCTGCAGAAGCGCAAGCCTTTACAGAACCAGGGTCAGATCCACTGAAAAAGTCACTAGGGTACTTTTAATTATGATGTAGCTTTCACAATTGGCGCACAAAAATAAAACCAAATAAATAAAAAAAATAATAATGATAATAAAACCCTCGAAAGGCACTAGTAAATAGAGTGGCTCAAGGCGGTCTGAGTCAGAGGAGGGGCTTACAGCATCAAAGAGGAAGAGGCAAGCGTGGTCAGAGACTGGTCTGAGGTCAGTACCAATAAGGCAATCTGCGGGTAAAAAGACACGCTGGACTGTGCATTTCGAACCCCAAGGTTTAGAGAAAAAGAGGAAGACACACCACTTTAGGAGCCATTGACAAAGGGAGAACAATCCTGAATCAATAGTTAGTGGTTTGCTCTGACTTTTAATGTAATACCAAAGACAGAAGATTCAGAGCACTAAGACCAAACAGGCTTTAAAGCACAATGAAGAGAAAGTAAATAATCCAACGAGAAGGAAACAAAAACACAGGAACTTAAATACATAAAACTGCAGTTAACAAGAATGGGAGATGGGTGTGCGAAAGTATGCAGAAGCCATGGAGAGAGGAGTAAAACAAGACAATAACTAATCGGGTTAAAGCAACGGTGCCGAAATTGACACAGATGGCAGGACTGTGGAGAAAAAAATAAGGACTCACCAGGATATGAGAGCACTATTCACTACTATAGGCGTTGTGAATAATTCTAGCATCTGACCTGTTCAATCATTCTCCTATAATTTTTCCTAGGATTTATGGCTAATGCTAGCACCTGACCTTCAAATCAAACCATCTCTTACCATTCATATCTATGGAGCATCATAGCCAATCGCAGCATCTGATGTCCTGGTTACATAAGCCCCCGCCCAGTGAGGGCATAAACTATGCTCCCATGATCCCCAGCGATCCCATGAGCCTCAGTGTGCTTGTAAGCAGGAAATGGACGAGGGTCCTGGACAGATTCAGTTAGCTTTTGCCTCCGCAGTGAGTCCCCAGGGCCAGAGACTGTGCTTTAACGCCTCACACTTCCTGAAACCCCTAGTGATGCTCACAGGCATATTATGCAGGATTCTCAGCCTGGCTACAGTTCTTGTTTACACTCTAGAAAGGTGCGGGCCATTATTAATCCGCCACTTATATTTTTTTTGTCCATTCCACCATTTTAGTTCTGATATCACTTTTTCTTGATTGTTGTTTCTACGTGACACACAGGTAATTCCGAGGCAAACTCCAGTCTGGGCGGGAGCTTTTGTCAGGTTTTAGTTTGGCTTTTTGCTGAACAGTGCCTGTGGTCCCTGATGGATGGATGTCTGACCGAGTATGTTCCTGCAGTAGACCGGTGGCAGCCGGTATAAGCTTCAGCTCCCCAACTACAAATAAACAGGGTAAGAATAATGATGGATGATGTAACTGAGAATTACCTGTGATAGCTGAAAATCATGAATGATTCCAAATTTTTTTAGCAAAAAATGGCGATTTCACTACTCAGTACCGGCTCTACTTCACATCTACTCGCTTTTTTTTTTTTTTCATTAGAAAAAGTACCTAATACCAGGTACTAGTAGGTACTAGAAGGTACTTTTTCTGGCACCTGCTCCTGGGGTTCCAAAATACGACCAACCTGGTGCTAGAAGGTACCAAAATGTGACGCGCGACATTGCAGCCAACTGATTGGTCAGAGAGAAACGTCTCTGCAAAGACAACTCGCTTCCAAGATTATCGCTAGGAAACTGGTTTCACTTTATCATCATCGAAACAGGCTTCAAATTGTGGTTTTAAACGTGTGTCGTTTTAGGGCAGCTTGATGAGTATACTGTGCGTTGCCTTTACCTTTCTTTCAAACAAGGTTGTGTTTGTTCACCGAAGCTGTTGCATTTATGAAATAAGTTTCTTTTGTTGTGAACCCCAGTTCAGAGCGAAATTAGAAGCAACGGCATTGTGTTCAATTCCTGTTCCCCTAATTCTCTTGGAGAAAGTTATTATGCTGCCCCTATTTTGCAAAAAATTGCGCGGAGAATAAAGTGTACGGATGCTGATGAAGCATTTTGTTCTAAGGAAAGGTATCAGATGAGATGACGCATCATAAAGCAATAAATTCTAATACTCGCCATCTCCTGCGACGGTAATATTTGCTACGTGGTTTTGCCTTCAATTTCAGAGTAAAATGTTTCATGAAGCCTGGATATGAATACTCTGCCTTTAACAGATATCATTGCTTTGAGTTTTTAGGTAGTACGTTATTTAAATGTGCTTAATCGGACACAACACCAGCTGCTATCCTATGCATCAGGAGAATGTCAAAACAGAAATTACAATTAAACACTCGTGGACTTAGAGCCATAATGGGTGACAGTAGTGTGTCCCCTGATTTAAACACATACATATTTAACAAAAATCGATGGAATAAAAGTAAACTTGATATAATCTGAGGATGGCGTCGCGGCAGTAACAGGTTGGCGCCGCAACGCATTTGAGCAGGTACTACGGAGGCGGCATAATCCTCTAATGGAAAAAGCAACCCCAAAAAGTACCCGGTGCCGAAGAAGAGTAGAGTAGAGTAGAGCAGAGCCGGCCTATCGAGTGGAAAAGCGCTAAAAGAAACCATCATTAGTAAATAACATAGAAGCAGGAAGCATAATATAATACATCTACTTCAGACACTAAAAGCTATAGTCTGCAATTTCTCCGCCAGACTGACCTCCCCACCCCTCTGTGCTTCTTCCAATGCCATGCTTCTCCCCTGAAAGCACCATCTCATCCCCTCAGAAATCGACACGCCCCTCCTGCTGAGAAGAGCAGGTTCGCCGCACACAGAGCGCCTGGTTTCAGTGGAGAGCAAAATTTTCACTGTCAACGCTTAACTATGTCGGAGTTATAAAAGTTATAAACATTTGGATGAATATGACCTCACTGTGTACTTCCCCAGCAAGAAAATTAACAGGAAATATTGTATACAGTCATAATGTAGACATCAGAGAGGCTCACAGATGCAGACCTTAGCATGTAATCACAACAGAGACAGGCATGTATAGATTTTTACACACAACATGTGTCAACATAGCAGGCATTTTAGACTATTGGGTTGACGGAGGCAAAGAGTTGCTGACTTTTTGCTTCTTTATCTTCATTTGACGACGTATTTACGCTGAGCTGCCCTCAACCAAACAAACACGGCGATTTTTATGACACAATGTGTAAACATGTTCGCTTATATTAGCATATTAGGTCTACATAGAGGTTAATCAAACTAGCGCGCTGACACCGCAATGTGGATCTCTATATAAATCTCAAATAAATGTTCGCACAGACTTTGCACAATCAATGTGTAAAGTATATTAGCATATAAGTCCAGTGTTGTGTCCAAAACTATTTCCTCATAGAGATTTGTTTCCTGTTCTCACACCAATGCTCACAATACACCGGCATTTAGAGGCTAACGCTAACGAATTTCATTAGTAAGTAGGCTGGACAGGAATAACGTGACTAAGGTTAGCTTTCACTGCAGTAAGCCAGCACCGACCTAATCAACCTGACGCCTTCAGCAGGGTGGCTTCGGGCACAGCGGAAGAGGGAGGGCAGGAGAACCGAAGAGCCAAATTTGAACGAGGGAGGCAGGTACACGGCAGCACAAAAGTAGTTATGAACCGCCACGAAACGCCTTATTCGCCTGACCGATTCCTGTTGGTCGATTTTTTACGTACAGCAGCCCAGAGAGTGTGGATTTTTTGGTTCCTTTTTATGCGAGTAGTGTGAGGAGATACCAGAGAGCCATAATCATCATTAAACTGAAGATAATGATTTTAACCTTAGAATAATCATAGACTATAGCTTTACAGGGACTATGTCAGCCAGGGAGCATGTGCGCCGATTTAGTTTAAACTTTTGTAAAAACGCTGTGGTACAACTATTTCAACTGCATCAGAGATTTCATGTACTTGTTTTTCAATCGGTTTATATCGGTTCATCCTCGGAAGTTTTAAGAAATTTTTGGTAAAATGATCTTTTATTGATCGTAGAGCCTGTTCGTAGCATCATTTTGTCATAGTTTGGGTTTTTGTAGAATTAATATTGTTCGGGGTTAGCCTATGTTGATTGGCTATGTCGCCCCATGGCGGCTGTCGAACTGGAAGCGGTCGCTAAAGATCTATGACAGCTGCATGTCAGACAAAAACGTTATGACAAACAGGTTCTGGCGTAACATTAAAGACAGTTACTTGATAAAAATTTCCCAAACTTCGGCGAGGATGCACGCGATTCAAACAGATTGAACCTCCACCACGAATTCACCGGTTTACCTTTTACTGCACTTTCAATGTAAGCCACCAAAGGAATTGGATGGATAGTATAATTTATTCTTTGTGGGTTTCGCAAAGATAAATGTGGTTATTTAGCAATTTCAAGATTTATGAGCCATCTTCTGTATTTAAAACAGCGGGCGGTTACGCACATACACATACCAAAGCTTAGGGTTTGTATTTGCTCCTTGACATCGCGACTGCATGTATGAAAAGTGTTTATCGACTAGACTGTACTTTTATGAGCCCCAGCTGACATAGAAGGTTAAGCTCTAGGGTCACAATTGCTAATTCTGTTCTTCAGTCAATTTTTGGATTCAGAGACTTACAGCTGATTAGAAGAAGCAGGAGCCAGTCCCTCAGAGTGAGGAGGGTTAAGGGTCTTGGGTGCTTTCACACTCGGTATGATTGTTGCGTACTGTGCGGCAGCACGATTGCCCCCTCTCCTCTCCCCCTCTGCTGGTCATTTCACACAAGCAATGTCGTATGTACCTTAGTATGAAGTTGATTTTATTAAAATTCCCATACAGTAGGGGGCAGAATGCAACTGGGTGGTTTTAAATAGAGACATATGCAAAAAAAGAAGAAGAAGCTGTGGTTTTAATCTTTTTTCATCACTTAAACTCCCAGACTTTCTGACCGGGTGTTCGCAGACCTTTTAAGATAATGTAGCCGATTTTCTTTAGTTTGTCACGGCACTGTTCTCTTGTTCTGAGATAACCACAAATGTAAATACTTGTGAATTATTCCACAAATCTTCATGCTTCTGCGTGAAGTATCCAGCTGTGATTCGATGTTTTTTCGCCTGCCCAAATTTTGAGCAAGCATTTAATTTCTTTGTTTGACCAGAGAGATCCTTTTTCCGATGTTATATGTTAGAGCAAAAGTTTAATTGGTTAGATGTCACGTAATAGCTCACTTCCTGCTCAGTTGCGGTTGCTTTTAACATTTGGCACGAAAAGTGGATGAACTGTGCCCAACCTCACCTTCTTCCAAGTGGGACTTCACAGATTGGTGCCCGGAAAGTACAGTACACATGTGCTCAAACTTACCAAATAAACCGTACTTTGGGGGTCAAGTGGCACTGGATCCATGCCCATGTCCCGAGTGTGAAAGCACCCCAGTCAGCCTGAACAGCAGCCGTTATCCTACAGAGGATAAACGAGGATTGAACCAACAACCCTCTGTGTGCCAATGAAGCACCTTAATAACAAGGCTACAGGCTGAGTGATAGAGGGTCAATCTGAACGCGGACTGCGCTTGGGTCAGATGAAGATAAATAATCAGAATAAATATAACCCTGCAGACATAAAGGAAGGCGCTAGGAGGAATACTGCAGAAATGGTTCTAAGCTCGATTTAAGTGGGGTTAGCTGTGCTGCTTAAACGCTCAGAGGTCAGCATTCAGAGCCGAGAAGCAATTTAAACAGGTGCGTAACAGCCGCCTCCCAGTATTCAGAGCAGTAAGTGTTCACAAGAGAACGCAGCAGATAAGAGAGAAAATGGAGACACAAACTTATTAAGCAAATTGCAGAGGGCCAAGTAGAAGGCCTGGATGCAGAGAGGTCAGGGTGATTGTGCTTTTCAGATCAAGGCCGAGGATATTTGATGATGGCGTGAGTCAAGACCTTGACTGACTCTCAATGTAAAAAGTGCTGTAAATTTGATCTGTTATTTCAGTTGATCTTCAGATGGAGCACCAGAGGAGCAGCTTATCTGGGAAATCTTCTTGAACTGAGATGACCATCGTGGTCAAAAAGGGAATTTAATTTATTTCCGCCAGAGGTAAGACAAGAGGTGAAAAGGCTTAGGATTTCCTTCTACCACAGAGAATAAAGTGAAAGCTGTTTGTTTTGCAGTTCTTTTGATCAAAGGAACATTACGACTCTCAGAAGTAATTTTCATTAGTGCTTTCTATCCCAAAAAGGAGCAATATCCAGCACTGTATAAGCCTGTGTCTAAAATGTATGTTTATATGGAGGAGATTTCACTGATTGATCATTCAGTGATAATGACCTCACCAAATTAAGATAAGATGCGAAAGGCAAGGAGCAGCTGCCAGATATATGACAGCATCATTCATTCATTAAGTCACCAAATGCAAAAGGGGCCCAGAGAGGGGAGGGACTGACTGTCGAGAGGGAACACACTGTGCTCAGAGAGAGGTAAGGGAAGAAGGGACAGTGTGTGTGTGTGTGTGTGTCCATGTGTGTGTGTGTGTGTGCGCCTGTGCCTGTGTGTCTGTGTATGTGCATGCGTGTGTGCGTGCGTGTGTGTGTGTGTGTGTGTGTGTGTGTGTGTGTGTGTGTGTGTTTTGCATGCGTGGAAGTGTATGTGAGCATTTGAATAGATGTGTGTGTGGATGTGTGATTTCATGTGTTTGTGTGCATATGTGTGTTTGCATGTGTGTGTGCTTGTGTGTGTGTGTGTAGGTGTTTATGTGCATGTGTGCATGCAAGTTTATGTGAGAACATGAGAAGGGACTTCATTAAGGAGAGAGGGATTTAAAATTTAAATATATAAAAATAAGATTGAAATAAGAACAAATACTAAGTTTATCACCTCTCTTCATTGTTGATACTGTTACATACAGTTAGTAAAAAATATCCTCATATGACCGTGCCTAAAGAAATGGCCTGTTCCATTATTTATTTCTATAGAGGACAGCTTCCAAGGCATGGTGCTTAGCTTATGTTTTAGGTTTTACATATTTTACTACCTGTTTAGACAGCTGGGTATTTACTGCCTGAATTCAGCCAAAGTACTTTGAAGTAACTTATATCTCAAGGGCATGAGAGCGATGCTCATTCCAGAACCAGGCTGATTAGCCTACCTGTGATTACAAAATGACTTCCTGGCCACATTTATAGGGCTGCCTCCCTCCATCAAACGGGCTAATGTGATGCTTAAAAAGACGATTAAAAAAAAATCCAACATAAACTTTCACTTGTGAAAGCAATCCCAGGGCCCAGAGAAGCAGGAAGCTTTTTATAATTTATTTTATACCCAGAAACGGGGTAGCTAGAGATGCCTAGTCTAACGACAGTGGTGATGGTCTTTAATTTTACACCCAGAATTTATTGATTCATTCATTATTTATTGCCATTATGTCACTGGAGCAAATACTCAAAAGATGATTAAGAAAAAACCTGAACAGAAGCCCGGGAAATGTAATGGCCTCTCATTAATACCCTGAGACTGATCCAGCTTAAGAGCTGTTTAATCGCCTCAAAACCCCAGTGTCAGCCTTGTAGAGATGGCTTGCACTATAGAGTACCACCTCCCTCAGGAATGACAGAGTGCGACCGTGAAAACTTGTCTTGGTGAGCTGGAGAGCCAGCTAAAAGAAAGGTTCCGTGCTCCCGTTGTCATACATAATGCAGACTCTATGATAAAAATTGTTTCAGAAGGAGTCCTTGGTCTTGGACTTTTCTAACTTAGAGCCCACGCTATTTGCATTTATCCTGTAGTTCAGATATTTTGTCATGTTTATAATTGAAAAGGAAACAAGACAGATTAGTTTAGCCTACACTGATATGAGTATGAGGAATCCAGCATATTCTCACCACCGGGCAGTTTTATCTGTAAAAAGTAGCACACAAAATGAAATTAAATTGCTTAAAGAGAATGTAAATAACACGATTGAATAATGATGAGCAGTTAGAAATGCACACATCTATGTATGATCTGGCGTGTTAAAACAAATCCAGGAACAGAGAAGAACAATTACAAAACAAATCCCAAATCTGTTAGACATGCACACAATCAATCAACATGAACACCACTGTATGCGGAAAGGTTGTAAGGAAACTAAATCACAAACACAAATATATTTAGGTGCAGTGATCTCTGCGACAGGCAAAGATAAGCTTAATCTAATTCCAGTGAGAGAGCAGAGGCAGCCAACGTTTTAAGGATGATTTGTTAAGACATAATGTGCTGCACTTGATATATTTATTACCAATACTTCACCAATACAACTATTTAAAAGTAAAGCAGAATCACATTTTGTGCTACATGTCTTGGAGAAATAGCCCCGGGAAAGGTCTTAACTTAAAAAGAATAGAGTGTATTCTCCTCTCATAAATTTAACACTAATCAAGCAGGATGAAAAGCTCTCATTAATGCTGCACCTACAGAGCAGTGACTGTGTGTCCTGTGTAATGAGTTACAGTCCTGCTGCTGCTGAACCCTAAACCTAAGAGAAGCATTTCTTCCTGTGTTTGACATAAAAAAGATAAACATTAGCGTATAGGCGAATGAGGACATTGGAAAAATCAACTTGCCAGTCTTTGTATGTAAAGAAAAAAAATTACTTAATAAAAACATAATTACTTAATTTTGGAGATTGGTTTTAGTAAGACAAGATTTCCAAGGATTTATCATCAGTGAATATTCATTTATTACTTGCCAAAATCTACAATTTTGTTACTTGACAAAATCTACAATGTTTTTGTATGTTAGTCAGCTGCATTATTAGTCTGTCTCTTTGTTACGTCTGATTGTTTGTTATTAACTTGCATTTTTACCCTTTGCATTTCGTTTTTGTTCATAAAACTTCACCAGATGATAGAGGAGGTTCGTCGCCAGAGGCCGATCTTTTTAGTCCCAAGGTCAAAGGTCAAAGTCAATGTCATCAACAATATTAAAACCACATTTTGGTAAATAACTTTGCTACTACTACAGCTAGAGACTTGAAACCAACTCCATTCTGTTCACTCTGTTTCAGAGATCTGTGCACGATTTTGGCAATTAGTCATTCTATGAATGACCTTTCATTCATTCATTCATTCATTCATTCATTGATTTATTCTTTCACATTGGTCACCTTTCCTACGATCGCATAGCATTTTGGGGACTGTAAAATTCCAAAGCGATAACATAGCTATGGCTATAGTTTTCAGTCAAAATTTGCCAAAGTAAACATTTTACAACACAGGTTATGATTCGGTGTTTCCAAATGTGCCCAAATAAACAAATAAACAAATAAATAAATAGATAAATTGTAATTGTGGGTTACTTCAAAAGTTAAGTGCAAATGTCCCTGTTGTTTGGAAACAGCCCATCCTTTAACAGCACATCAAACAGCAGTCATGCAGATTTTTTCTCCAAATTCAAGAAAAAAAAATTACTGATCACAAAAATACTAATTTCAATAATGCTGAACACTGTCTAACATGATCCAGAAGCCGCATGCCAGTGTAAGGCAGCGATTGCTGCTTAATTCAAACTGGCATGAATGTGGGAATCACATCGGAGCAGAACCCAGCTGGTTTGATGTTTTCTGAGGCCGGGCATATAGCAGTTTTCTCAAGCGGTGCTCTGCTGTCACAACACAATGGGTTAATATTGCCAGCGCTCCAATCCCGGCTTGTCGAGATCGCTTTGTAGATTTGGGGCATTAGCTGAGACACATGCTGCAGATCATCGCTGTTAGGCCTCGTAAATAACAAGCCCGCCGAGTGGAAGCAGCAGAGAGGCCGCTGTGTTATTCCACTGCGATACAGATAATTGCATGATTCTAAGAGATTTTCACTGAAGGCAAGAGACACCGCTTTCATTATTAGCAGTCGTGCTATGCCGCTTCTGACTTTAAATACAAAATTAATTTATTTCTGATCTGCACTCGAGAGACTGTGGCACATTTCTGCTGTGATCCCCCGTAATGTGTTTGACACAGCTAATGCATAATATCGTATTTATTATTATTTTTAGGGTCTCCTGCCATTGATTGTGAATATCGCTTCTCAGGCAAGAAGACTTAGATAAGCGTGCCTTTAGATCGTCCCGTGCATATTTGTACTTGATATAATTTTAAAACCACATTTGACCTCAATCTAGCTCATGAATAAATCATGAACTTTTATCTTAAAGCAGTCAACACAGGCGCTTGAATTTAATTTGGAATCAAAGCCAAAGACTTACTGTGTGCTCCTGTTCCTCAAATCACAGTCCTCGGGAACTGAATTTAGACCCTCTCTTTATCTGGGAAGCAAGTCTGACCAATCAGCAGCTCAGATTCTTCTGTTAAAGTAGCACGATCACAAGCGTAACCACGTAAATCTTGGCTTAAAATAGTTCTCAAGTTTTCAAGTGATGCAAAGAGTTTGGAGGATCGAGTGTTATCATTGCAATCCTCGCACTGGAGAATATTTCAGCTGTTTTGTCAATTTTTGGATATTGTTTCAAATTTTTGAGCTGTTATTTTTGTTTCATAGTCCTAACGTGCACGGTAAGTCTAATTATTTGATTATGATTTGCATTCCTCTAAGTTTATGGAGACAATTTCAAACAGGACGCAGCTGGTTTGACTTTTTACATTTGCATGGTTTTGCTGTGGTCCTGCAATGGCAAAGAGGGCAACACTTGACCACTTTTTCCTTGACATGTGCATCCCTCACAGCTCTAACCCTGCTGTCTTTGTAGAAGCAAGAGCTCTCTCTCTCTCTCTCTCTCTCTCTCTCTCTTGCAAGAGAAACAAGTTCCCTGGTTAGTTTTAGTTTTACAAGGAAGGAATCTAAGGCCAAAATTTTCAGCAGTGAAAAGAAACTTTACCAGAGTTGCCTCCACTGGAATTGTCTCCTCATTCGTAGCCATTAGTTCCAAGTAAATCTGTATGAATTTCTTCTCAATACAAAAGTAAAAATACCCACAATATTATCACAGCAATAATTTGAGTTTTTGAACATTGCAAATCGTTCCATATTATTGAAGTTTTCGCATCGCGTGTTGTGAAAGTGTCCTTTAAGTACCTGGGAGGATGGAAAATCAGGATTGGATCTCAGTTCTGAACTCCGCACTTTGCTCAACAGACAGTTGTCCTCAGGCAGATGGGTAAAATGTTCCTTGACCTCTGTGTCTCCAAATACAGGAGAGCATCTTCTGCGGTGATCTTCAGGTTAAATGGAGACCCTACTTATCCTTTGGTTTGAGAATAAGAAATGGCTAAAGTGATGAGAGCATTTTAGGAAAAGGTGGGCGTCAGACCTTTATAACGCCAAGTATGTCCTGAAGTGGCTGTACACATCTGCACACAGTCCCTGTTGGGTGAGTACATAGGTCCCATATGTGTCTGACAAATTACACATTGTTTTTAGCCACACTACCACATTTATTATGCGAACCACAAAGTTGAACCTTGTTTTTCTCATTCATTATCCTTTTTTTTTAGATTCTGCCATTTGTTTCCCATTTTTCTTTTTCCCATCACCATTATTGTCATGTATCGTGCGCAGTTAAGCAGACTGAACAACAAGGAAACATCTGCATCAACACAATGCCCCCAGACTGCGCGGCTATGAACGCTCATTTTTCGCATATTTTACGCTCAAATAACCATACCGACACAATGTTTTTTAGGTGTTCGTTCTTATTACAGCACTTCTGCAGATTACAAGTTAATTGGCACGTATGCGGAATCTGTTGATAAATTGCCAGCACCTTTCTGATATGAATGCATTCGGTTAGTCGGTAAACAGACGCCATATGTCACCGAGGCAGCGCTGATAGATCGATCACGAGCAGGTGAGTTTTACTGCGCATTGGGTTGCAGCCAGGTTTTTCCCGAGTCGAGATGCAGTCAGCATGCATGATTGCCATTGTAACATGTAATTGTGGCTGCCACACACTGAGGCCTCGGGACTGTATTTCTGCTGATAGAAAAAGCGTGAGCTTGCCAAAGGCTTTGATTCACACTTAAACAAATTGCTTGTTCTTTTAGCCATCATAAAAAAAGAACTAGACTGGCAAGTTTGATGGTTACCTGAATCAACCCACGAGGTTTGAGTAAGAGCTGGGAACACAATAATCCTGACACTAATTAGCAGTGCAAAAACATGTCTTCTGCAAACAGCAGACAAAGTAAAATGCAAAGAGTAAATTCGCTCGGACTCCATGAGTCAGAAGCACACAATTTAATCACTGTTTTATTGCTCACAGCCAGTGGAGCCATTTCAGAAACTTCTCTTCAAAATCAGGGTCACACCTCATCAGTCAGGGCAGGACCTGACACTCCAGCAGGTGGCGATAATGCAAATGTAACTAATTCAGCCAGTGCATCTCCTCGAGGCCTCATGTCACTGCTATGACCTCTGTCCTAGTATTGGTTTTGCCTGGGCCTTAATTGAATGTTTCCACTTCCGGGGCGGGGTGGTGCTTTTATAAGTCGCCGCTTGCACTCCTGTGGGAGACTAGCTCTTCAACCTTTTGCAATTAGCGTTCCTGTACTGTGAGTATCTTGTTGCCTTCTGTGTTGGACCGGTTTGCTTTTGACCTACGATTCTTGCCTTGCCCTACTTTTGGTTCGTTTGGATTGCTGTGGTTGACCCTTGGCTTGTTGCACTGTGACTTTGATTTTTGCCTTTGCCCTTCTATCTGGCTGTTTGGTAGATTCGGTTTTTGACTTTGATTCGCTTCTCTGACTACCTCGCTCGTCTCGCCCTTCTGTACGCTGTTCGGTTACTCTGGTTAGTTAGAGTGTTCCTGCTGGATTTTACTATCCTTTCATTGGGGTACCTCTTCCTTGTTTTGCTTTGTTATTTTCCCTTTGTTATTTTTGGAGGTGACTCTGGGTGGAAACTTGTTTCGAAAGGGTACACGATTCCTCGCTCAGTCTTCGCTTTTGGACTGAGTGTTCTGGAGTTACGTGTTTAAAAGCCGCCTCGTGCCTGGTAAGCCTTCGAAGACTAGCAGTAGGTTTAAGTTAGCTCTGGTTAGGCAGTATAGGGACCGGAGTTTTCTGTTCAGCGTGCAGTTTCTTTTTTGTTTGCCGCAGTTTTCTCTTCCCGTACTTCCCTGATTTATCTACCTGTGGCCACCCTACCTGGACCGGGTCGTAACACACGTTCACCTCAAACCAGAAAACTTCACTTGAATGCCTTGAGGTGAGGCGGGATAATGCTGTCATCATATACAGGGGTTATATAATGAAGACACTGCGCAGTACCAGCTTTGGGAAGCTCACAGCGTTCTGTATTGTTGAGCTTAGTTCACATATGGATTGACTCAGTTCTACTGTGATTTTTTAAAAAGCAGTAATTGTGTAATGAAACGATCCTTCAAAGTGTTTATTTGTAACTGTCAGAGAGCTTGGAATGGTGGCGATGATTATGTATTGCTGTTGCAGTTCTTTGGCATATGGTGACATTATTTTTAACAGTAACTAGTATTTTAATATTTTGCCCTTTTGTATTGACACACTTGCATTCAGGCACTAGCTGCTTCACCTCTTTGGACTCTTAGTATCTTCATCTTGCTTTGAGACAAACCCAGCAAAGTGCTGCTGTTCAGACCTCTTTCAAGCTGAAATATGCTGCTAATTAACATTTAATTAATATTAATAACTTGAATAGACACTTCTGTAGTGACAGTTTTGAAGCCATTTTACGGAGCACTTCCAATATTTTGTCCACCCTGTATCCACACGACATTAGAGCTGTCACAAGACTGCATAACAGATGATGTCAGTTCATATTAAATATCATATATCTCAATGCATTTTCAACAAAGACTCATGATGGTAATGGCAGTTGTGTAGCTTAGTTCTGACAAGACACACAGTCAACTATGTCTGGGTGCAGAATTCCAACTGTCATGATCCAGACCAGGAATCAAATGTG
>JAFJMP010000244.1:0-21820 GCA_029692085.1 Gymnothorax javanicus | reverse complement strand
ATCGGGCCAATACTTTTTAAGATATGCGTTGGACAGACAGACAGACAGACAGACAGACAGACAGGCGGCTCTGATTACAATATCCTCGCTGCCCTTTCGGGGCGAGTATAATTAATAAATGACTGAACTTAAAGTGTTAACTCACAGGTTTAATTTGAGGGTACTTACATCCTAATCAGACTAATTATGTTGGAATCATGTTTTCCCACACGCAATGAGGACTTATTAGAAATGTTTCGTATTATTCACACGCATTGCACCCATCCATTAATTTTTTTAAAAGAATGAATGCACCCAGTGAGCCCAGGAATACCATAAGTCCTAGATCACCATGGATAACAACTTTAGTAGATGACAGATGAAATAAAAAAAACTCTTTGCTGTGGCTCAAGATCAAGAATACTCTCTTGGTGTCAATGATAACAATCAAGAGACTTCACCACTGTAGGGAGGCTTACCATAACATGTAAGCCATTGTTAGAAAGTTTGTCAAAAAAACAAAAAAAATTCTAGAAAAGCTTTTACTGTTCCAGAACAACATTCAATGGACAGAGGGTACAATGATTAACTTGTACCTCAATGATGAGAAGTAAAGGGTATTAAGAAGGGAAGGGACTGCCCATGAGTCAAAGCATGCAACATCACCTGTGCAGCGTGTCACCAGGGAAGAAATACAGTATCTGATGAGGTCTACTGATTGCATACCGCAGGCAGTCACTGACTACTAAAGATTGGAAACCAAGAATCAAAAAGAACAATTTAATTTATGGTTATGTGAGTTGGTCCAAATACTTAAAATTGGAAAGGGGTAGGAGGAACTTTGTGTAAAAATGGCTGCAATTCTTCTATGGTTCATGAACTTTTTTTTGTGAAGCCCTTACAATAAAAACAAGCACCCTTCAAGCATGATGAGAGAAGCTGCCACTTTGATAGGAGGAGGAGGATGATGATGATGATGATGATGATGATTATAAAACATGTTAATAAAGGAAAATGATTGAGAACAAGCCAGGACTAATAATTGTTATGAAGGGATGTTTGGGCCCCACCAATTTTCAGTTCTGGGAACACCACTGCACTCGCAGGCGTAAAGCTCCCATCACCAAGGGTTTCATGGTAATACTGAGGAGTTGGATAATTGTTACTTTTTCCAGTTCAAACACCACTTGCGCAAAATACACAAGCGTAATTGAAATAATTGGGTTTCAAACTGTCCCCTAGGGACCCTATCATATGTTGATTTTAATTCAAACCAAAACTACACTCAAATATTTCTTCATACTCAAACGACTGATTATGTAACAGTTGCAATTTAGCATGATTCAAATATGGGATTTTATGTCAGGCACAGCTATTTATTTTGTAGTGTTGCTCAAGGGGGCTCATTAGCAGGTAATTAAAACAAATTAACCCATTAAATTGACTTTTCACATAAGTTCTTCCCGAAGTAGTTTCAGAGTCAGAAAAAGCATTGGTTTTTGAGTAGTGGGACTACGCCACACACATATTCTGTATCTGCTGGTTGCAGCGCTTCACTGAAGCGACGGAACATTTATTTTGGGCTAAATTTTCTAGCCCAGGACTCCATGTTTTCATAGCTACAGCATTACATCAAATGGAAAACACCCAGAGCTTGCACATCATTTTATAAACCTTTTTCTGTAAGTCAGCAGAACATGGTTTGGATCGCTGGAGATCTTGGAATCATTGCTGGAATTTTAAATAGGCCTGAAGTTCCACAGGTTTGGACATAGCAGCTACATTTGACAAACCCATATATGGGGGGGTTCAAATGGGGTTTGATGGGTTAACAACTTGGTAAAACCTTGGGATTTTAGTTCAGTTGAATAAAAACCTGCATATGGTGAGTGTGAAAATCACTGCTGAAGTTTTTCCAGCAGCAACACTGGGTACTGCTGTCCCACTACACCACAGTGACCACAAGGCCATGATCCATGAAATATGTCTGTAGAGTGGTTCTCAAAATCGGTCCTGGAGGACCCCTGTGTCTGCTGTTTTTGTTCCAGCCACAACTGCAAATTAAGCAGTTAACAAGCTGTCAATTTCCATAAATTACATGCTTTGATTTTTGAAGGGATCTTCTTACCGCTCACACCAATAATGAGCCATTTCTACCTTTAATTTGATCAGGTGTAGATAATTTACCTTTTTCATGCAATTATATCAAAATTGAAATAATGAATATTATATATATTATATATTAGCCCGTTTGGCCCACAAGCAAACTTCAGTTTATTCACAGATTTAATTGCAGTAAAGAGCTTCTTTTAGGAACACAAGAACAGTTTTCAGTGGTCATTCAAGAGCTTTTAAAAAATGCCACTGAGATGTAAGATTTAATGAATAGTTTTGCTAAGTACGGTAATTAAGCAATTAAAGGCCAGAGGTTGGCATGCAAGCCAGCAATAGATATGGCCATCATTGCCCTACTCTAACACTGATATGAGAGACCAAGTAATCTTGCTGTTAAAGCTCTTAGTTAACAAACATTTACAGCTTCATAAAATTCTGGGATTGCGATAGTGGCTGGCAGCAAAAACCCACAGACCCAGGAGTCCCCGAGGACTGAATTTAAGAACCACTGAGGTAGAATATAAACCATGAAACGTGAAATGTAAAAACAGTTAACGAGGAGCATGGCATGATGGGTTGAACACAAATGAACCAATATATGAGCTTAGTAGTACAGATTCAAAAAGATGATAATCATAAGCTTTTTGCAGCAGAAAATTACTGTTTTTTTCCGTACAATGGACTAATTTTATTGATTATAGAACAAAGAAACCAGAAAGGAGATGAACAGACCCAGACATGACCCTAAGCACCCTGCCAGCCAAGTCACCAAGGTTGTGGGGTAAGCTTGCAGTAGAAGCTTGATTATTTCCTGAAGGGTCCCGGCAGATGCGAAAGGTAAGGAAATAATCCGCTGCATGATTTTATCCCCCAGGGATCCAATCCAGTAGAAGCTTGATAGTTTCCTGAAGGGTTTCAACTCAGTTGGAACAGGTAGGGTCAAACTATCCGCTGGAAGAGGACCCCCATCCAGGGCTGTCTGGGAGGTGACGTAATGCACGGTACCTGCCTTCCAGGGCCCTTCAAGCAGACTGGGATACCTTGCGGTGTTAACGAACAGTCTGCTTGGGCACCGGATCTTGAAGCATTGGAGGGGCCTGGGAGGCACCGATTCGTTCGTGGCTGGCTCAGGCCTCTTGTGCTCTTAGATCCACAGCTCTAGCTCTTTCCCCAGATAGAAAGCTGTAGAGCAGCGGGCACAGTGGAGGCTCTGGGTACTTGAGAGGCACCGAATTGTTCGTGGCTGGCTCAGTATCTGGCAGACCTGAGATACTCTGTCCGTCTGACTCAGGTTTTTATCTGTTGGGTTAACCTGGTTGGTTATGTGCTGCTAGTAACTGAACCAGGGGAGACTCAGAGTAGGCCCCAAGATGAGATCCCTTTCTCAGGCTCTACTCGGACAGTTGGGCAACCTTGCGGTGTTAACAAAAACTGCTTGGGTAGAGCAAGGTAAGTAGCCAGCCCACCTGGGTCCACTTGGACAGCACGCAGGAGGGTGGTCTGAGGCCAACAGACCTTAAATGGGGCCAAGTCTTCTATCGGTGATTAGCACCACTCACACATCAGACCACATGCACTACATACAATTTCTAACAGCCAACATCCAGACAGGCAGAATATTTGACTCAAACTATAGAAGAGTGGATTTCTTTCTAATTTGCAGCAAACTAAAGCACTAAAATTGTTCTGATTGATTTACCTACAAAATGTATTCTGGCAAAATTATTGAATAAATGATCAAATAAAAATTACCACTCCATAATGCAATTTTCAAAAAAAAAAAAAAAACATGACCCACTCATCACTAGGCAATTTGGTGCCTTTCTCTAATGGGTTGCATAGGTATTTGTAAATTCACATGGTTTAAAAATGTAAATCAATTAAAACAGGAAAACGGTAATAAAGACCCATTGACAGCTGATAACTATGGAACAGCAGTTGTGGTCAGAACAAAAGCCAGCATGCATATGGGTCCCCTGAACTGCACTTGAAAAAAAATCACTTGAACTTTCCTCCTTTTATTCGAAACATCTCTTGGGTTAGTAAGTGTAATTTTCTCCCATTGTTTTGTCAATTTACAGACAATGGGGAGATTTAAGAAGGGAAAAACTGTTTCAAGGAAGGACTTGTGGACAGCAGCTGGAGGAGTGGAAACTGTTCTCAGGGAGTTTCAGGCTGCTGATATTGATCAAGGAGACACAAGCTACCAATCAAAGATCTGGGCAGATCTTGCTAAAAGATTATTGGGCGAAGACACCAAAAAAAATCGACACTGGTTGTGGGTCATATGGACCAGTAATCGTAAGGGGGTAAGAGATGGTGTCACTAAAGACAAACCTCCTACAATGCCCGATCCAGTGCCAAAAAGCAAGTCCATGGAGAGTAATAAAACACCTGTGGGGCAAACGAAAGCCCCAGATCACGTGGACGTGTCAAAGGACTCACTGAGAGGTGATAGAAAACAAAACAGTATGGAGGTGCCCAAAAAATCACACATGAGAGATGGGACTCTAGAGCGTCTGTTTAAACAGCGACAAAAGAAAGCCAGAGAGTTGCAGGACAGTTCTGAGGAAAGCAGAACTGTGCAGCAGGAATGCAGAAAGTTGCCCCCTGTAAGGCAGAGGTTCACGATCAACCTAAGTAGACAAAAATGGAGAAGAATTGCTCCAGTCAAGGGTTCCAGAAGTCTAAGGTACCCATGGACTCATTTTACATATGATGCATTCAGGAAGAAAAATCCTTGCTGTACACTTGCTTTTAAATATCAGCATGCCAAAATAAATCACAGTAGGAAGAGGGACCCTCCATACCTAAACATTAAAGCAGTTTGCACATTCCCTCCTGTGATGCAAAATACACATTTCAGATGAAGAGGAAGCCAATGGGACAACACTATGTAACCATTACTGTGATAAGACGAGGAGAAATTTTGCATGAGAAAAGGGAGACAAAATTCAGGCCTGCATGCAATATGAAAAGGGGGAGGATTGCAAGGACCATACACCAGGGAGTAAGCCAGGAGTTTTATGGAAGATTACTCAGCACTCCAGAGGCAGAGCTCTTGGCAGGAAACCTTACCAAAAGCCTAAACAGAAATGTCCTCAAAATAATTGGCTCAGAGGTTCGAAAAAGCACAAGACTTCATGATGACGTATTAATGGAAATGTTCCTCACGCAGAACATCATGCGAGAGTGTGATAACAAATTTTACAAGATGCCTGGCTATATTCAACACCTCCAAGTAGACCCCTTTGGAGTACACATGTACACAAAATGGCATCAGCATACTGGTACAACATCTAAGAGGACAGAAACCAGTGAGCCTCTACCTAGATGCCACAGGAGGTGTGGTATCAAAAATTCCAAATCAAAGGAAAATAATTTTATACTACTCTCTTTCACTACCAGGAAGAGGTCACAACACACCCCCGCTCCCAGTGTGTGAAATGCTGACAAATGATCATTCTGTGCCACCAATAACATTCTGGCTTATGAAATTCATATTAAAACTGTCACAATACACACAGCTTCCAGTCCACCACGTTGAAACTGACTACAGCTGGTCATTAATCCAAAGTGTTCTGATTTCTTTCAACAAAGAGAGTATCAACTCCTATTTGGAGAGAGCCTTTGCCATTTGCAAAAAAAAAAAAAAATGGGAAGAAATCCGGACTATCACAGTACTACACCTCTGCTCACATTCTGAAAGCTGTGGCAAGAGCTTTTGGGGAAAAAAACAGCAGATAAAGGACTGAAAGAATTTGCAACCTTTGCATTTGCAAGACTGCAAAATTGCACATCATCGATGGCAGCAATGGACATTTTTAAATCACTTTGCACTGTGCTACTGTCAAGACTCCACACTAAGACAGTCCACAACAATGTACAAATCATTGAAAACTACATTGCCAAGTTCAAGAATCCTCAACTCGAGGAAATAAAAGAGAAGCAATATCAGTGGGAAAACATTGAAGCAGGGTATGCTCGTAGAATTGTGGCCAGGTCTCCTTTTTCCTCTGCATTCAAAAATGCACTGGAGGAAGTTAAAGAAGTTGTGCAGCAAGACCAGATGTCTACTACCACAAGAACACAGGAAAATCCATACTTTTGCCCAGGCATTGTGAAGCCCTTTTAGAAGACTATTTGGCCATTTTCCCCCTATGGAGTGGAATCTTGTTGGGCGATTTAAAAAGATATGCTCCAGAGACTGAGGAAAAGACCCATGGTCCCTCCAAAACAAGAGACACAAACTGCCATGTGGAGAAGTGATTTGGGATAGTAAAACAGATCATTCTTAAAAAAAAAAAAAACTCCGACCAGCAGCTTTCATCAGAGAGATGTATGGCTCCCTGCGGGGCAGGTATACAGAACATATAATCAGGAACAACCTCTCTGAGCAACTGCTCCTAAAACCACTTCAGCCACAGGACATAAGTCAGTCACGTGAGGTCTTGGCCAAGAGGGAGGGAAAACCACTGTCCTCCAAATCAAAATTTTACGTGGCACCAAGAAGGGTTCCTGTACTAGAAAAACGGTCAGCTGTGGAAGGCAAAGATGACCTAATGCCTGTGAAAATGTCAAGAGACGGGACCACAAGTGGTGACGACCATCTTCCTTCAGAGGCAAGTACTGTTTCACACCTGTTAGCAGACTGCTCCATTATTACATTATTTCGGCAGTGTTGACATAGCTGTGCTGTGTCTGCCATTGCAGGCGGTAAGCCTCAGTAGAGAATCGGGAGGACACCATTGTCATCAAACTTACAGAAGAGCGGACTGAAAAACCTCTGCAGCCACAGGACTTCAGCAAACCTCAGGAAGCTTCCGGCGTCACACAGCTGCAAGAAACACCAGCACTGCAATCCGGTCAGATATGTACTGCGAGCACAAGTGAGCATCCTGCTTCAGAAGTAAGAACTGTATAACACCTCTGTTCCTTGGTGACATTATTAAATTTTCCAGGTATGTTGAGTGACTGCTCCACTGTTCATGCCATTGTAGGTGGAGAGCCTTTGGATACAAGATTCAAGTGAAGTGGTTGTTGCTGTAGTTAAATCCAGCAAACAGAAACTCCATCTCACATTGCGTCACAGAGAATTTCAGACGTTGCGGCCAGATGACTGGCTAATTGTATGATCTTTGTCATAATCACAATAAAACATCTGTATTACTTATGATAATAGTTAAATAATTATCAAAATCTAAAAAAAAGTCTGACTGTATAGTGATATATGATTAACTACATTCTAAGCAAAAATGTTCCACAATCCAAGAAGTTCTCATCTGATTGGCTCTGAAGTGTATACATAGTATCCACCATGCTTCACTACCATGATTAAGGTCTTCATATGGCATTACCCTTTTTTTTTTTAAGACCATAGAATGCTACATCCGAGCCATGCTAAACCGTCATGACATCAGTGGGCGAATCTTCCAATTAAACCATTACACCACTGGTGTCATTCTACAAGGGACAAGGGAGCAGATTGCGCGCCAAAGACTAAGACAGACATGTGAGTGTAGACACGGTCAGTGTAATTATGGCAGTGTGCAACTGACAAATGGACCTTATCTGTAATGTATTTATCACAACATATGTGGAAAAGAAAAATTGGGCAAACGTCCACTCTATCCATAATTATAATGTAATAAATGACCTAAAAGCATGTGAAACCAAAAAAATGCATGAATGTTGATAGTGCATGAGGCATGTTTGGTAATTAGCTCAAGACTATGGTGGCAAATATCTTTATCTTTGTTATGTAACAGGTAAGCTTTGATGCCTATGAGGCAATAATCACCTTCGTCAATGTGAGCAATATCCAATAGAAGTTTGTGGTGAGTCCAAATCATTAACTCTAAAACATAGAGAACAGTTCATCTTTTTTTAGGTGTTTAAAATCTCTCTTGAGCCTTCTTAAAAGAGGATGATTCATTTTATTCTCTCTTTCTCCAAGTATCTTCACACCATATCCAACAGCATTTTTGTGGTTGACCCTCAGCATGGAGCTAATGAAGTTCAGGAGTCCCAAAATGCAGCCAACCGATTTGGGTAATGTGTGACATGCGTTCAATGACTTCACGGTACAATTTTTAAAATGTAAAAGAATAAAATGTTTGAAAACCAAGCCAAGACCACCATCCTTTTCTGCCCACAGACAGTACTTCAGGATGCGTCACAACCGACTCGGAAAAGAGGACTGGGTGAGAATACCATGGAAACCTGCCACAATAACTCATTCCTACCAAACAGACACTATGAGCTGTGGGGTCTTTGTGATGCAGGTAATGTTAAGTTGTCCTGAATATGTACATCAGTATCTCTGCAAAATTTACTGTTGCCAAGATCTTATATACATTAATGTTTAACAGATGGCAAAGATGGCAATAGAGTGCTTTCCTAATGTCCCGGAGGCTTTCGACATTGATCCATCAATGAAATCAATGAGGCGTCTCAGAAGGGAGATGGCTGAAGAAATTCTCCAAGGATCAGGTACTTAGAAAAAAAATGTTTGTCACATTTCCAAGATGGATGCAACAGTCAACATGGATAAAAAGTTGACTCAAATGTACGCATACCCTGAAATGAATGTATATTTCAGTGTCTAAGGATGAATACTGCGGCCTGTGTGGGAGTGAGGACCTCCCTGGAGATCCAGAGGAGACCATCTGGGTAAGCAATGTCTTCAATGTTCATACATATGCCAAAGGCAACCAGAAATGTATCAGAAATTAAAACTTTGATAATTATTCAGTATTCATAGGCATTATCAACTGTTCATAACATGCATTTATTTCTTTGCAGATTCAATGTGAATCATGTGCCAGGTGGTTCCATATGAAATGTCTTGGAACGACCACAGAAGACCTTGCCAAGGACAAGAACTGGTTTTGTCTAATGTGTATTGAATAATTTATAGTGTGTGTGGGATTTTATTTTTTTATTTTTTTTTTTAAGAAATTGTAAATCTTTAAAATTTGTATTTAGCTAGTGCAGTTAGTTTCATTCAAATTTAGATTTTGTCAATAATAGGCTGCTAATGTACAGTGAATAATGATGTTATAAATTCAAGCAAAAGATTTGTAAAATTTTTGAAAAGTTATTTTTAGACTTTATATGGTCCAGTGTATTAATTTTGCACACTTTATATACTTTTTCTCCATTTAAAACTTGAAAGGCACTGAATTTCCTCCCTCAGTGTTTTCTCTTAATTTTGAAATGCCTGCACTGTTCTGTATATAGTTTGCCTATAGCCATATTAAAAATTCACTCTGCAAAGTTTGAGAAACGTTGCTCGTGTTCCGTGTACAATAAAAATTTCTCATGCAGTTGCCATCTCTGAGTTTCTGTTTGTAGTGAGCTGGGCTTTTTCATATTCCCAGTTTTGCCTTTACCTGCTTCCAATTTTGAGCCGTTTCGCTTAGAAACAAGGGAGACCTCACAAACTTAACACGGACATCATTAAAATCTGACAGTTTCAAAGAGGTGGTATTACATGATGGCACAGTGAACAGGAATGCTGCCCAACAAAAAGAAGGTCCCATCAACCAGACTGCCCCAGGTGGGACATGAACCCATATCCTTAAAAATCAACAGTAGTAGCCACTGCACCTCATTAGCCACAACTTAAGTTCCTCTTTTATTGCAATCCAATTGATGGTTCTGAAGCTGAAGTTCTATTTAGACATTCTATTCTGAAATCTACAAGCTGAAGAGACAAGTATGGACTCCTCTAAAGCAGTGTTGGGTATTTTTCTGCCCTTCTGATGGTTGCAGAACTCCTTAATTTTGTTCCAAATTAGCATTAAGAAATATACACACAATTTAAACAGATGTGGAAATTAGTAGTATGGCTTCTAGGCTAGTTGCTACTAGAGTGGTAAAGAATTCCCTATGATGGCATTCTCGCAAAATACTGGACCGATCTTGATAATCAGTTTTACACTTAGACGGCGAAATTGTGGTCAGGTTAAAATAACCGAATTATCCCTCTAGGGCAGCGGCGCAAATCGAACTGGGAATTGGGGGGGACACAGACACGTCCTTCATGACAACAATTAGTCCTGGCTAGTTCTCAATCATTTTCCTTCATTGACGCGTTTTCCAATTATCGTAATTGGCAACTGAAGACACGGTTTCTCTCCATATGCAATCTAACAGCGATGAAATCGTGGGATAAATTCACCACTGAAATAAAAACGTTTCAAAAAGCAAACTCACTGCAAAAGCGAATGCGACCGTGGCCAGGTACGCACAGGAATTTGAACTCTCAAAGAGTGTTTGGAACACGCGCGACTATCGCCAAGAAATCAGTGAAATACTCATTTCTGGCTACAGAATCGTATTTATGCTTCGTTTTAATGCGTTTTGAGTACATCACATGCCTTGCACTGATGTTCCGCAAAATCGGTAACAACAGCCCAAAAGCACTTCAAACTTTTCAGCATCACTCAAGTGGACAGCGCCACATAAAAGTTAGGACAGAGCGCGCACGCTGCTAAGTGCTACTTGTTAAGGTATGAGGGTGTGTTAGTGCGCATGGCATTGGCGACCCAGCGCTCTAAAGGTACTCCATAAAGCAGCCTTAGTTTCTGCACTGTCACTATAATGGGTGCTGAGCGATTTGAGATTTACAGCAAGTGAACCAAAATTAAATGTAAGTTAAAATCTGAAGTCTGAAAGTCTTTGTCCATAGGTCAAGAGATTTTCGACTTGCCATTGTTCCAGGATTGGTGCAAAAATGATTTATCATCGTGAAATTAAATACAAGCAATTCAGGTTAATAAAACAATGACCATTCACACTGCAAGCACAAGAGTACCACTCAGGAACTGAACACTCAACTCAGCGGTCAGAAATTGTCCTCCAACTGTGCCAACAACATGACCGCAGCAAAACCCTGATTTTAGTACTAGTTGATAGGGATTTGCATGAAAAAAATAAAAATACTTTGAACTTAACAGGTGCGAAGCTATTGAAATCGACTGCAAGGAATATTCACCTTCCTAAAATTCAGCAGAGGTATAAATCTGAGTTTTCAAAGTTGCAGTGCAGAGAGCAGCTGGCCCTGAAAGCTATGAAAAAGGACAACACTTTTTTTTTTTTTTTTTTTTTTTTGGAAATATTCCCAAAAATGAAACAGAACAGTACATTTCATGTCTTAATGTTCTAGTATGAGCCATCGTGTAATTTTAAAATTGACTTCTGACAAAAATATTATGACCTTTCAGTGGCCCTCGATAAAGTGCAATTGGTTTTCGGGCTGTCATTATGACACATCCAATACCATTGAACATCTGTTTACACATAAATATTCACCAAAATTAGAAAGAAACATAAATTTGAGTTCTGAAAGTTGTAGCATGATTGTGAGGTGGCTCTATATTAAATATAATTAGTTCTGGGGATATGATACAGACCGATCCAAAGCTACTGATTATTATTGGTATCAAAAAATACTCACCAAAATTACACAAAAGTAATTATTTCACTTCTGAAGTGTGCAGCATGACCATTAGATGGCTCTCTATCAAATATAATTCGTTTCAGGGCTGTCATCATAATAGATTCAAAGCTATTGATTTTTTTTTAAAACTTGTACTTTAATTTAAGAGAATTAAAAACTTTAGTTTTTAAAGTTGTAGTATGACCACTAGGTGGCCCTCTATTAAGTGTAATTGGTTTTAGGGCTGTCATTGTGACACATCCAATACCATTGATGTCTGTTCACGTATAAATATTTGCCTGATGAAGACCCTGTGAGTGCTCGAAACGTTGCTTGTCATCCATAAAGGTTTGGGAACTTTAATCCAGTGTGTGGATTTTTTTACTTTTTTTTTCTTGAGTTACATGTGATACCAGCACCGGGCCTAATGTGGATGAGATGTGCACACAGCTACTCCTCTGAACCGCAAGTAAATATTCACCAAAATTAGAAAAAACTATACATTTGAGTTCTGAAAGATGTAGTACAATTATTAGGCAACCCTCAATTAAATTTAATTAGTTTTAGGGCTACGATACAAACCAATCCAAAGCTATTGATTTTAATTTGTAACAACATAAATATTCACCAAAATTGCATAAAATTAAATATTTTACCTCTGAAGTATGTAGTGTGACCATTAGATGGTCCTCTATCAAGTATAATTTGTTTCAGGGCTGTCATCATAACAGATTAAAAACTATTGATTATTATTTATTTATTTATTTTTTTACATGTGCATACACACTATAATTAAAAAGGATTATATGAGTTTTCAACGGTGTAGTATGACCACTAGAGGGCCCTCTAAAGTGTCATTGGTTTTAGGGCTGTCAGTACTACACATCAAATACCATTGAACTTCCGTTTATACATTAATATGCGCCAAAATTGAAGTTCTGAAAGTTGTAGTATGATTGTTCGGTGACTCTTAATTAAATATAATTAGTTTTGGGGCTAAGATACAAACCAATCCAAAGCTATTGATTTTTATTTGTAACAAAATAAATATTTGCCAAAATCAGACAAAATTAAATATTTTACTTCTGAGGTGTGTAGTATGAGTAGATGGGCCTCTCTCAAGTCTAATTCATTTCAGGGCTGTCATCAAAACGGATTAAAAGTTATTGAATTTTTTTTTAGACATGCATCCAGATTATAATTAGAGAGAATTATAAATGTGAGTTTTCAAAGGTGTATTATGACCACCACATGATTGGAGCGGACGATTATTAATTCTTGTCATTGTAAAGAATTAAAAACAGGCTCGCATATACCCTCAGTAAAAATGGTAACAATAGCCTGAAATCAATTAAAACATTTCAGCACCATTCAAGTGGACAGCACCACATCAAAATTAAGATGTAGTTAACAGAGTGCGCGCGCTCCCATTTCAAGTGCTGCTTTGGGAAACGCGTCTGAAGTTCAGTGAACTTTCACAAGATTGATCGCAGAGTCCCTAGTGGGATGCTGCAATCATTAATGGGAAATGAGGCCTGGGGGATAGACTCATGCTTTCACATAGTCAAATGAGAGTCCTGACCTAAAATCAAATTGTGACACAATCTATAGGAAGCCATTCATGAAGGACTTCAAGAATATCAATTGAATTCAGTCTTTTACAAACAATGAATTCAGAACTCAGGAAATCCAAGGGTTGACGTACTATTTCCAATCAAACAGATCTAAAGCTATTGATTTTTATTCCTAACAGTGAGCATTCATCTCTACTTTGTAGAGATTTACGCAGAGTGCTAAATTTGAGTTTTGAAAGATGTACTATGGCCATTTGGTGGCCCTCTATAAAGTGTAATTGCTTTAAAGGCTGTAAGCATAACACGTCCAAAGCTAATGAGCTTTTGCTTTCATGTAAAAATTCACCAAAATTAGAAACAGCTTTGTATTTCAGTTGTGAACAATGTAGTATGATGATTAGATGCCCCTGGACTAAGTGTAATTTATTTTGGGGCTGTGATTCAATCCAACCAAAAGCTATTGCATTTTATGTGTTTCAAATGTAATATCTACCAAAATTGGACAAAACAAAATATTCCACTTCTGAAATGTGTAGTATGACCATTAGATGGCCCTCTATGAAGTGGAATTCATTTCAGGGCTGTCACCATAACAGATCAAAAGCTATTGAATTTTTTTCACACATGCATCCATGTTATAATACAAGAGGATTATGAATTTGAGTTTTCAACTGCGTAGAATGACCACTAGGCGGCACGCTATAAAGTCAAATTGGGTTTAGGGCAGTCATTATGGCACATCCAACACCATTGATTTTGTTTAGAAAAAAAAACTATAAATTTGAGTTCTGAAAGATGTAGTATGATTAATAGGTGGCCATTCTTTAAATGTAATTAGTTTTGGGGCTGTGATACAAACCAATCCAAAGCTATTGATTTTTATTTGAAACAACATAAATATTCACCAAAATTACAGAAAACGAAATATTTTACTTCTGAATTGTGTAGTATGACAATTCGATGGCCCTCTATCAAATATACTTCGTTTCAGGGCTGTAATCATAACAGATCCAAAGCTATTGAATTTTTTTACACATGCATCCACACTAGAATTAAAGAGAATTATAAACTTTAGTTTTCAAAGATGTAGTATGACCACTAGCTGGCCATCTATGAAGTGTAATTGGTTTTAAGGCTGCCATTATTACACATTCAATACCATTGAACTTCTGTTTGTATATAAATATTCACCAAAATTAGACCGAAACATTAATTTGAGTTCTGAAAGATGTAGTATAATTATTAGGTGGCTCTTCATTGTAATTAGTTTTGGGGCTTTAATACAATTCAATCCAAAGCAATTGATTTTTATTAGTAACAAAATAAACATTAACCAAAAATAACACAAAACTAAATATTTTACTTCTGAAATTTGTGATATAACCATTAGATGGCCCGTTCTCAAGTGTAATTCGTTTTAGGGCTGTGATCATAACAGATTCAAGGATATTGAATTTTTTTACATACGCATCCAGATTATAATTAGAGAGAATTATAAATTTGAGTTTTCAAAGGTGTAGTATTGGGCTGAATACAAGACAATCTGTAGTATGAACTATAAGTCGACCTGTGAGTAGTGGAACTGGTTCTGGGGCTATGATGTCCAGTTATGGATGCAAAGATGATTAAAGCGTTATTAAAAACATCAATCATGTGAATTTTAGGGACCAACCACTAAGAGCTTTTCAGGAATGACATCCAACACCCCGTGGTTGATAAACAATAACACTTTGAACTGCACCACTGGACAAGACCACAGCCAAGGAGTGATCTCAGTATCAAAAACTGCTGAACTGTTTGCAAAAAAACAAAAAACAAACCTTAAAAAATTATTTTAAAAAAACAGATCACAACAGTGAATAAGCTATGGAATTTAATTGTAGGTAAAAGTTCCACTCAGAGTTAGACAGTGGCAGGCCCTGTATAAAGTAACGTCAATTTTATGCCCTCATTAAAATGGTAAAGAATTACCCTCTGATGTGTAATTAAAGCTTTATACCTCTATATCTCCTCATCAACAAGACCAAGTGTATTTTTTTTTTTTTTTTTCAAAGGAGAAAAAAAATAAATCGAAAGTCAATCCAGTTTGTAAACTGCCCAGTGGTAAAAGCTGTTGAGCATAAGGTAAAAGCTGTTTAATGTCTTTCTATCCCCCACCCCCAACACTTGAACAGGAATTGTTTGTAGTTTTAAATGCACACTTCTCAATTTGAAAGATGTAATACTTTCAATGGGAAGCACCTGAAAACATGTTGATGACTTCAGTACTCTCTATTTGCCCAGTTCTTAGAACCTCCTGATTTTTTTCTGAAGAAATCAAGTACAATTAAACCCAAACGAAACATCTCAATGACAAATTCATAAATAAGGTCATTTATTCCATCATATTATTTGAATAGATAATTATTAATAATTGTAATTGTTAAAAATTTATTTTAAGAACACGTTAAATGTGAAAACCTAAAACGGCATTGTTCAATAATCAGATTCTTATCGGTTTAGAGCTCGTATACACCTGGATTTGACGTTTTGAGTCTTCAATATTTCTAATCGCTGTACTTGTTCGACGGTCCCTAAAACACAGGAGTCCCATCGAGATCAATGTAATTTGTAGTTCTCCAAACGTAAGTATATCTGACAAAAAAGAGGTTGTAGTTGACTGTCGGTGTTGTCAAGGTTCCGAACGTACAGAATATATCGTATTTCATTGTTTTCTTCGTGAGCTATTGAATTACAAACTCCGAATATCCGAATATGAAACCAACTTTACCGCAGTCGATCAGCTGGACCGGGATCTGGCGAAGTGCAGGTGGTTTAGCATCCAGTGCGACGAGTCCGTGGACAGCAGCAGTACAGCGCAGCTGCTGGTCTTTATCCGGATGGTGTTTGAAGATTTCTCCACAAAAGAAGAACTCTTGACACTCCTGCCCCTAAAGACAACTACGAGGGGAGTTGTCATTTATAACGCGGTGAAGGAGTTTTTCGTGCAGAAAAAGGTACTGTTGGAAAAGCTGGTAGCGGTGACTACAGACGGGGCTCCTGCTATGATCGGCCGGCATACAGGTTTCATCGCTCACTGTAAAGGTGACCCAGACTTCCCAAAATTTCTGCATTACCACTGCATCATTCACCAGCAGGCGTTATGTGCAAAAAGTGATCGGCTTTGGGCACGTGATGACTCCCGTTGTGAAAATTATAAACAGCATCCGCTCCAAAGCGAAACAGCACAGGATTTTCGAGGTGCTATTGGAGGAGATGTCAGCTGAATATGGTGACCTGCTGCTACACACAGAAACCGATGGCTCAGCAGAGGACGAGTTTTACTTCGTTTTTGTCACTTTTGGGTGAAATAAAAGAGTTCATGCAGTCCAAAGGCAAAGACGTCTCGCTGCTTGAGGATACAGAGTGGACACTTGACCTTGCATTTTAACGGACATTACTGGGAAACTAAACCACTTGAACTGCGAGCTGCAAGGCAAAGGTAAGACTGTTGTTGATATGATGAGTGCTTTAAATCCATTTAAAGCCCAGATGAGCATTTACTCTGTGCATTTACAGAAAAAAAGATGCTGCACTTTCCTTCTGTGCAGTCGGTGCTGAAAGACAATGCTTCTGCATCTGAGACATTTGACAAAGTTGAGAAAAAGTACTGACAAGTCATAAACAGACTTGGGCAAGAGTTTGAAATAGGTTTTGTGACCTTAATCAGCTTGAGCCATGTGTGTCATTCATTTCCAATCCCTTTCATGAATGTGGACATAACATGCATTGCTGAGCAACTGAGTGCAACATTCAGCTTGGATGCTGGACAGGTGGAGATTGAAATTGTAACATTGCAAAATGACCTCCATCTCAAAGCCTACCAGGCTGCACCAAACTTTGGTGCCTTGTTGACACAAAAAGTACAGTGGTGTATGCACAGCAGCTATGAAGGTTGCCAGCCTGTTTGGTTCAACCTGTCTCTGTGAATCAGCGTTTTCTGACATGAACTTCATCAGAACAAACACAGAACAGGCCTCACTGATGCACATCTGCAAGACTCACTCAGAAGTTGCAGTGTCAAGTTACACACCAGATTACAATACACTGGTGAACAACATGAAATGCCAGTCTTCCCACTAACAAAGAAACAGATACCAGATGTTGTCAGTGGCAACATGTCAGAAAGTGCCATGCAGTTGAATTAAAATATTGAAAAATTGTGTTCAATTCAAATGTGTGCTCATGAAATGTAACACATAATTTTGTTAAAAATGCTGCAGATTTGGTCATTAATTCAAAATGTGATAACTTTTTCAAACATGGTGCAACATAGTTCATGACTTGTTAAAAGGGTTTGTCAATGACTAGTGAAAATAGGACATTTTTCCTATGAAATGTTGTAGAAGTGATCATCTGAAAATTCAAACAATTGCTGAGATTAATAGAAAAAAAGTGTTGAATATTGATATGATCTGTTTCCCACCTTGTTAAGTCATTGTTGATAATTATTGTGAGAAATCATTAACGTGATCATTGTCTTCACATAGATGAGTATCATTAATTATTAATAATGATATATAACTAAAGGCAAACTGAGCAAATTTGTTATTTCAGAAAAGTGTATGAAACTGGTAGCCCTTTGTATGACTCAGTACCCATGAAGTAGCTCTCCGTTTCAAAAAGGTTGGTGACCCCTGTTCTATAGAATTCCAATAGAATTTTTTTTGCAGGGAATGACGATCACAGCAAACTGGAATGAGCTTGCTTGCTAACTTGCCCCCTTTTTGGCAAATAAAACAAATGCATATTTATAGCATTATTTCATTCTCATGCAAATTAACTCGTTCACGAAAATACGCAGTTAATATGGGGACTCACCAGTAGCCTCTCTTTGCGCTCTCCGGAAATACGGCGTCTGAATAGATTTAGTTATAACATGCACTTAGTTCTGTACATCGTCAACTCTCCGGTTTTATAGCCAGCTAGCTATATTTGAAAAGTCCTCTATAGCAGGGGTCACCAACCTTTTTGAAACGGAGAGCTACTTCATGGGTACTGAGTCATACGAAGGGCTACCAGTTTCATACACTTTTCTGAAATAACAAATTTGCTCAGTTTGCCTTTAGTTATATATCATTATTAATAATTAATGATACTCATCTATGTGAAGACAATGATCACGTTAATGATTTTAGGGCAGGAATGTCAAGAGTTCTTTTTTTGTGGAGAAATCTTCAAACACCATCCGGATAAAGACCAATCTCAGCTGCAATGTACTGCTGCTGTCCACGGACTCGCCGCATTTGAACATGTTGGATGCTGAAAAAAACCACCTGCACTTCGCCAGATCCCGTCCAGCTGATCGTTGTTACCGACATAGCTGACCGCTTAGCCATCGAGATGCCCCCAGTTGACATCAAGAGAGTGGAGAGTGGATCGGTTCCATTTTTTCTCGTCTTTAAGTACAGTGTTAGCAATTATCATCATTGCTTCTTTTGAAAACTTCTCCGTCTGAAAAGGCCTTCTTCTTCTTTAGCAAAAAATGTGTAGCTCTAAACGAGGCTTCGGTTGCTTTTTTGGGAGTTTTTTCGCCGCCTCGTAAAAAAGACTGCTGCTTATTCAAAGCGGCCTTTTAGCTCACGGGCTTTTTCTGCCCGTTCCCGACAATTACCGGACAGGCTGGCTTCCCGGTGTTCGAGATATACGGCTCTCGCAATTATCAATTCTGAGCTGCCCTGGGCGGGGATTTAGTGAATATTCATTACGGAGGTTGTCCTGCGCGTTCATATATGAAATACTATATGAGCTTCTTATGTAAAAAGAGAACAACAGGATCACCAAATTGCTAATGTTACACTTACTCTCGCATCAGCTATTGTCCAAACAGTCACCGTTCCCCACATTAACACATCCACATCTACAACGCTTTAAAAAGTATGCCGTTGTTTAACAACTGAGTTACACCAGGATATTCAGCTCCTCTCGGTTCACTTGCCATGAATGACTGCCCCTAACGCGCGAGCGTGTACGACAACCTCCGTAATGAACATTCACTAAATCCCCGCCCAGGGCAGCTCAGAATTCGAGGAGCCGTATATCTCGGAACACCGGTGGGTAGTTAGCATGGTAGCTTTTGTGACACGTACTGAAGTGTCTCTCCACATTGTGCCGCTTTGCTGTCGCCACAGTCGCCCCGCAAATGAGACACACGCAGGTTTCTTTCACAGTAGTAAAAAAAAACACTTCCTCCCATTCACTGTGAAAATGATAAGTTTTTCTTTCTTTTTTCTGCCATGTTTTTGCGGTAAGAAACCGCATTCAGCTCCCCATCTTCGCTGCGCCCGCTTAGCTTGTTCTCCTTGAACGCTGAAGTTTTTGTCATGCGCACAATACTTACCTTTGAACTAGAATTGATCAGAGTTCCTTATCTAAACTTCATGTAGAATAAACATATTTTTAATTCTTTTATTTTTAGGATATTGTCATTTTCAATTTTATATAAATGCAAGTGTGATTAAAAAAGAACAGCTACAGAATAAAATTAAATTTTAGACGCAGCTCACTGGTGAGTTGCGCTATTTTTAGAACGGGCCTGCGGGCGACTCATGTACTCCTTGCGGGCGACCTGGTGCCCGCGGGCACCGTGTTGGTGACCCCTGCTATAGAACATCAGTGGAACTCTATAGAACATTTTAATAGAACAGCATGTTGTATAGGATTTTCCGTGTGTTCTATAGGAATTTGCTATAGAAACCTATAGAACACCTCATTGGAAAAGAAAGTCCTATAATATTAGTTGATAAACCTTTTCTATAGGATTTTGATGGTCTTTAGGACCTTCTAATAGAACAAAAGCTTAATGGAAAAGACATCTTATGACTCCTTGCAATGCTCTGTCGAATGGTCAATTTACCTTATGTGTACCCGGGTTCTAGAAGTGAGAGACCGGACTAATGGTATGAAAATATGCCAGATGCAGTGACATCTACTATTCATAGGTACCAAAAACGTCACTTCCGATGTTCCCCCCACCATATTTGTGTCCGATTCCACTTTTCTCCCTCACTCATGACAGCGAACACGGTACACTTAAATGAGGAAGAGAGTCAGCGTTATACATAAAAAAAAAAAAAAAAAATCAATCGGTTGTGATCCATGTTTAGTACCCTTATTTTATTTTGTCTGCTACCATTTGCGAAGTGTCCACCTCAACTAACATTTCCTGATATTTATATATACCTTGAAACCCTGAAGGCTTCCAAAAGTACGGATGCCAATCAATATGCAGTTGCAGGATTCGTGAGCAACACTAGAATATGGAGACAAAAAATGTCTGCGTGATAAAAGGACATTAAGTAATTCAGCAACAATTAGCAGCCGTGTTATCTTGGCGGTGATTAAGTCTGAAGTGCTACTTTTAGCTTGTCTGTTTTGAAGTAGGCTACAGCTGAGGCTATGCAGGCTTCAGGCGTGACTTCTCATGTGGTGTATTACGGTCATTTGCTTATTCTGATCTTAAAAACAATGGACTGCCACAAGTTTTTCGATTGGCATATCAGTATTTATTTGAACAATTTTGTTACCAGTTGCAGGTTTAGGCAGTTTAATGTTTTCTTCTGTTGCTATTCTGTTTCCTAATCTTAAAGGTATCCTAGCTAATACTCCAGGCTGTTTATTTTTACTGGCAGGTCGAAGCTAATTCGTCACTATTATAAAACGTTGCTTTCTGTCAAACCATCAAACGCAAAGAAACGTTCACTAGAAATGAAACGTCAAAAAGAGAAACGTGTTAATGAATGCGATACGCCACTGTTTGCAGTCTACCTTAAATGTAATTACTGCTTAGCAAAGCTAGTGTTTGTCTAACACAACGTATATTAGCAAAAGTTATGTCTTCACTCGTTATAATACAGTCTCGCTGTTTGCCAACGTTATTATTAAGATAAGCGAAACCTCCGAGGAATATTCGTGCAGATAACGTAAGAGCTATCACAGGAACAATATCCCGCAGGTAAGCATGCCTAAGTTACCGTTTGTTGCTAACCCATTCAAGTTCTGTAATGTTACGCTACCTAGCTAGCAAGTGAACAGTGTTAATTACTGCTTTGTCTCCTAAAATATCAAGAACTGGTTTGACAAACTGAACAATTAATAGCGCGACTCAATGACAGTTTCCCTGTAAGTTAATTAACTGTATTTGAGCGTTTAAAGTGTTTCCCCGAGAGATTTCCTGGCAAGGGGTGCTAAAGGATAAAAAATAATAATTAGCTAAGTTGAGGACAAACGCAACTTGCCGAAAACAGAGAGCTGACAGCACAATCACTGGGAGTTAGATTCAGGCTGCCCGTGGTCCCTTCTGATGGAAGCCAACCATTTATTGGCCTGTTTAGCCATTATGCCAGTCTTTCGTGATGGAATGAAACTGTAGTGTGGAGTTTCTCTGACAACTGTTGTTGCAGCAAACTGTACAACATTTCTCGGGCATACTGGATTCACTTCATTTCAGTATTTCGTACATCTTCATGTCTCGTCTGCCAACTGCAGTCAATGGCTGCGGGATGCAGCGCAGCAAGGCGATTCTGGCACTCCCCTGTGTGGTCACGTCATAAGTTGTACACGGTGGGCGATTGTGCGTCCAACAACGATGGTATCCGAGTCAGATTCCGATAGTTCCGGGAGAATTTTCAATTGAATCTGTCCATTTTGATGAAGAAGAGTACTTTTA